>JADBJO010003478.1:90000-102500 GCA_016801955.1 Conus betulinus | reverse complement strand
TATTGTCTTTAAAAATTCGGGTGGTATTTCATCTATACCAGGTGATTTGCCCTTTTTCAATTTTCTTATTGCTAGGCTACTTCGTTGTTGGTTATCTCTTCATCTAGCTCTTGTGTTTGTATTTCATCTTCATCTTCCTCTGCGTTTTTGTGTAGTCTCTCTATATTGTTTTTTTGTATTTCAGGTATCTGAGGATTTAGGACGCTTTCAAAGTGTTCCTTCCATTGTGTGATAGTTATTGATGGTAGTGTAGTCTTCCTTCTATTAGTATTTCTTATAATGTTCCAAAATCTCTGACTATCCTTTTGGTTTTGTATGAGTGTGTCATATGTTTGTTTTTTATACTGTTTTTTTTTTTTTTCTCTAATTGTCTCTTGGTATATTTGTTCTTTTGTTATTATATGCCTCATTTCTTCCTTCATATAGAGTTAGTTTTTTTGCTCTTGTTCGTATGTGTCAGTCTGCTGAGTGCATGTCTAGCTTCTTTCTTTTTGTCTTTACATTCCTTGTCATACCAACCTTTGATGTTATATTGTTTCTTCCCACGCCTGTAGTTATATACATGTTTTTTTTTTCCTGCCTCCTTAAGTAGTGTATTAAATTTCTCTATGCTTGTATCTACATCAATGTTTATCTCTTCTGTGATCTGTTCAAGTAATTGCTTGGATCTTTCTGTTTCAATAGCCTGAATATATTCCTGTTGTTTTTTTTAGGATCCCATCTAATTTTCTTTGCTATCTTATTCTTTGATTTATCTACTTGTGGGTCTGGCAATGTGCTCTGAAGTTCCATAGTGATAGGCATGTGGTGAGATTCAATTCTTTCATCAATAGTACAATTTCTTACATTTTCAATCAATTCAATAGAACACACATAATAGTCAATTGTATTTCCCCTTTCCGAAAAAAAAAAAAAAAAAAAACGTATATCCACAATCAAAGTTCTCGGTACAAAGTCCGTTTAAAGGGGTCAAATTAAATGTTATGCAAAGTTCCATTAATTTTTTGCCAAAACCATTTATATTTAAGTCCTTTGATTTTCGTGAATATACGTCTTGGTCATCATTTGCATATCATTGTTATCATTGATATTAAGCCCCATTCTCCTATACGAGCATTGAAATCTCCTCCAATAATATAGTAACAATCATTTCCTTGTTCTATTTGCATAAGTATATACTGTTCTATTAGTTCTAGAGTACATGAATAATCTTTATCAGAGTAAAAACGACTATCCACTGGATGTACATAAATGCCAAAACAGTATATCTTTTTCACACTTTAATAAATCATTTGTTATTTTCATGCATAATACATTTTTTACATCAGTGTTTATCATCTGTACATATTCAGACAATTCCTTTTTAATTAACATGATAACCCCCCCTGAAGGTCTACCCATTCTAGTAAATTTTACCGCTGGACAGTGTGAGTGTAAAAATTCTTGAAATTTTATCTCTCAAAGTCGAATGATTCTAATGTAAATGTTTCACTTAGACTACACACGTCGAACGACGTGATATATTCTAAGAAGTCTGGATCTGCTAGCTTTTTTCAAGTAGACCTTCGACATTCCAGCAACCAAAATATAGCTTTCTTGTTTCCATGCTCTCATTCTCACTCTTGTTTTCGTTTTCCCCACTATTTCCTTTCACTCTTCTCACATTCTCCATAATCTGTCCTATCATTATCCTTCCTTTTCTGTTGTGTGTGACCCTGGCCTGCCCCTCAGCTGTCCTCTTTATCTGACCCTTCTCTCTTGTCCTTTCTTGTTGTTTGGGAACGTGTGTTCGCTGATAGACGTGTGTAACCAGGTTGTTTGTTTGTTAGTTTTGTATTTCCTGTTTGAGGTTTTGATTGTTGTTTTCCTGTAGCCTGCCGTTTTGTTTTAGTTTTACCCCCACCGTTCGTTTTTGTTCCGTTCTTCGTTGTTGGAGCCTATTATGCTTTGTGTTTGCATGGTTTCTTCTATTGTGAATTGTCTTGTGTTTGTTGATTTGTTGCCTAATGTGGGTGTTATATCGTCTTTTTTATGCATATCTTCCACTCCCTTCGTTGTGCCTTTGTGTTTTGAACTAGCATCCTCCTGTTCTTTCCCTGTGTTAGTGTGTGCTTCTTGTCGCGTGCGTGGTGTTGTGTCATTTTCTGTGCCTCGTCCTCTTTGCCTGCCGCACACGCCGTGTCCGTGTGTGTGACCCTGACCTCTGTGTGTCCCAAATGCTGCCTAGTTGGTTCGTGCTGTTGTCATGCTCACCCCCCCCGATGTGTGTACCATTGCTTGTATGCACATGCTATTGGTGTTTTCGTGACCTGTGTCCGAACTTTGACCTACATTTGCCTCCGTAGTGTTTTTTGTGGGTGTTTTTCCCTGCCTTGCTTGTGCCGGATACACCCTCTTTCTCTCTCTCATTTTTTTTGTTACATTTTCTCTTCCTTTTGCACTGGTTAGTCTCTCCTTTCTCCCCTCTTCTTCCCCTCTCACTCCTCTTTCATACTGTTTCTCTGTCATACTCTCTTGTTCCTCCTCTAGTCCTCTTTCTCTCTCTTCAACTGATATGTCTATTCTGCTTAGCAGTGCATCGAAATCACTTTCACTTTCATTTTCTTCTGCACTTTCTTCATCTTCCCCATCTTCATTCTCTCCTTCCTCTCCTTTTTTTTTTCCATTTACCATCATCCATACCTGATTCGTCACTCTTCTTCTGTCTCTCTCTCTCTCTCTCTCTTTCCTCCATTCTTCCCCTTCTTGCTTACTTTTTTTTTTGCTTACTTTCCCTTGATTGTTCACACCGTTGGTTCACTCTCTCTCTTTCCTCCCATTCCTCACGTCCTCTCGTCATCCAATCACCATAACCTCTGAATCCACTTGCACCATAGTCACTTTCACTTCCTTCTTCTCTCTGTGTCCCTTGGCCGTTCATACACATCTGTTTTTTTGAGGTATTTTCATATCCGTGTTGCTCTTGTCTTCTGTGCTGTCCATATCGTTCTTGTTGACTGTCCTTCAATCCCGTTCGTGGCCTGTATTCTTCCCTCACATATAGTTTTTTTTCCCCCCCCCAAAATAACCAGACTTGCCTTGTGATCTTAGATCTCTTAACTGTTCCGCTTGCCTTTTTGTTCTGTCCTGTGATAGTCTTATTCCCCCTCCTCTCTCAACTTCAACTTCTCTCGCGCCTCGTGGTTCCTTAGTACCCTCATCGCATCCCCCCACCTGAGAAAGCGCACAATCAAGGGTCTGGGTCTCTGTGAGGATGGATCGGGTTTCCCCAACCGATGTGCACGTTCGATCGCGTCGTCCGCCCACGGTCCGTCCGTCATGTGTTGGTCAAGTATTTCTTTAATCACCTCCTCGCAGTTCTCTTTCCCACTGTCCGTGATATCCTCCTTTATTCCGAAGAACTTCACATTGTTCCTCCGTGAATAACTTTCGATCCTGTCCAGCTCTTCTTCCATTTTGGTCAGCCTTCGTGACATATGGTCTTGTGTTGCCCCAATGTGTCTAACCGCCGTTTTGTTTGCTTGTATGTCCTGTTTTGTTTCTGCTACGTCCTTGCTTAGTTTATTCAGTGTATCTGCCATATCTGTCTGCTTCTGTTCAATCTTATTCATAGTGTCTATCTGTGCTTTGAATGAATGTGAGTGTTGTTATGGGCTGTGAATAATTGTGTCATCTTCGTGTCTAACTTTGTATCTAAACTATCGAATTTCGTTTCTAGTTTCTGTTCTAACTTTCTGTTTTCTTGTTCAATTTTCTCATTTATATTCACGTTCTGACCTGCGTTTGTATCTGGGCCCGGGTTGGTGGTCTCGACGTCGTTACTTAGTAGCAGCCGTCTACGTAGGTAGACTAGGTTGAACGTCAGGAGCAACATCGCCATGGGAGTCACGCTGTTGCCGAACTGAATGTCCGAACACATCTTGACTTTGTCAGTCTGGCAGTGCCCTCCACTCATCATGCCCACTCCCAGTTCAGCTAATCTGGTGCCGGAGTCCCACCATGCTTCTTGCGAAAACAAATCCGGAGTAAAAACAACACACTATACTGCTACTGGGCCACCGGGATACGTATGTGTGTTCACCTCCATTCATCTTTACGGTCACATTTGTTTCCGTCGTTGCCAGTGACGTCAGTAATGTCAGCGTGCCTGAATCGCGATTCTCCGCAATTCCGCCAGTTTTGCTGCAGACTCCAGGGCCGAAGGCTGTTTCTGTCATCTCGCAGGCACTCACAAGCGTTATCGCGAATCCCCACAACAGCACGAGAGAGAGAGAGAGAGAGAAGTGCCGAAGTACAAAGGAAACCAAAGATGATTGTATGTATCAGGACGTTATGTGTTTAAATCAGTATTTAAATGATGTTTTTGTTGTTATTTTTAGTTTGTTTTGTTTTGTCTTCTTTTTTCAGTTTTGCTTAAGTATCAGAACAGATTCTTAGCAAAGCTCAACTCTCTCCGCCTCCTAAACCTTCCTCAAATGGAGGTGTGTGTGTGTGCGCGCGTGTGTGTATGTGTGTGTGTGTGTGTGTGTGTGTGTGTGTGTGTGTGTGTGTGTGTGTGTGTGTGTGTGTGTGTGCGTGCGTGCGTGCGTGTGTGTGTAGACGACCCATTAGTCATATATGAAAGCAACTGCAAATATGCTTAATCAGTCGTCGAGTCCTTCAGTCTGGAAAGACTTTACAGGGTTTGAGAAAATTAATAAGAAATTTCTCCTATAAAAGGCAAAGAAGGACGAATCATATTGGAACTTCTGCTTTGGTAAATACTCTATACCATTTTGCCCGGAGCTGGTTACTTCTGCTACCATAAAATGAACATGTAAAGTACGGTCAGAGGTCCTCCTCTGCTACGGTCACCATGTAACCCACTACTGTCTACCGCATGTTGGGAGTAAACCTGGAGACACGGTGAGTTTGACTTGCCCAGTACCCACCGCATGGAAGAACAGTATACGCAGAATGTATGAGATAGGTTGCAGCCCCAAATTAACAACGACAGCAGCATCATTATCGTTGGGAATAAACCTGGAGAGATAGCCAGTTTACCAAAAGGGACGCTTAAATTGTGCTACTGAGGGAACCCTCAGATTGTCCACAAAATGAACAGTATCACTTTTGCCATCTGGAAAGTAAGAACTCGAAGACAAGTTGGAAAACTGAAAGAACTTATCCTTGAGATGAATATAGGCTCATGGCACATACTCGGCCTCTGCGAAGTGATATGCATAACATCGGAGGAGCGCAAACAGTAAAAGGCCATACACTGTACTTTTGTGGAGAAGAAGAAGCTAGCATGTGCATGTACAATCTTTTTTTTAACCAAACAAGAACATCAGGAACGCTCTGTTGAGATGCTGTCTAACTCCAGCTGGATCTCGACCATCCGCTGGATGTGGATACTGTGGAAGTTTATATATATATATATATATATATATATATATATATATATATATATATACACAGACTGAGACCGCAGCATGAATCTTCCCTGTTTCAAAAATGTTTCTCAGTTCTGATCAATACTAATGGTGTCTGTGTGTCGCTCGGATCTGACTGACCTTGGGATACTTTTTTCTTTTTCTTTTTTTTTTTTTTTTTTTTTTTTTTTTCTTTTTTTTTTTTTTTTTGCATTCTAAGAAAGCACGCGAAGGGTATAATTCTTTCTTGCGCTACATGGGGCTACTCAACATCAACCTTAATCAGCCATCTCCTTGTTAATGATCAAAAACATACGAGGGCAAACCACTAAATATATTACAACAAAATAAACCCCCCCCCCCCCCCCCCCCCCCCCTGATTTTTGTTATCTATAAATCGGTCGATTCCGCTGCTTTGTCCCATGTTCCATGTCTTCTCATTTGCATTTTTTCCTACGCTGCTCATTCCAGTTATGTTCGTCCTGTTACAGCCTCAAATTAATGCACAGGAAGCCGTCAACATCGGGCCATCATGACGTAACACATCAGCGGACACACTGCACCGCTGTCGGGTCACTTAGAAAGTCTTCAGCGGCGCTCGTTTCAATACAATGTAAGCAGGACGCCACCTGCTAAGCAGAGGACGAAGCCGGCACGAATGTCCAGTAATAACCGAAAGGCGCGCACCATTCTGTCCAATGACAGTCCTTATGAAGTTGCCGACAAATGAGACTTTCATGCCAACTTTCAAGGGCATGAATGTGGAGAGTTAGTCAGCTCTGAAACCACAACAAGGACAGCGCGTGAAGGGTTACAGCTTCTTTTAAATGATAATATTGAGATTGAGCTACATAGTACTATGGAGTTTCCTTTTTTTTTTCAGAGATTACAATACAAAACTGCACAGTTCACTTCATATCATGGCAATCGGTTCATTTACGCACACTAATCTTTATGAGACAGTCTCCAGTGACACTGCCTGAAAGGGAATGATAACTGACAAATATCAACAACAACCCAAAAGATAGCAAGCAGTCGCAATTAGCGAAAACATAAACACTAGAACATCAAAAAAACGATCGTAATGACTCGCAATTAACAGAACTGCAAACAGACATTCGCAAAGGCTCGCAGTGATTTAAACCATAGACACCAGACCAACAAAAACTACATACATACATCAGGTGCTACGCATCAGTTCTGAAATGGATCAGGGAGACAAAAAAAAATCAAATCTGTCAATTGAAAGGGAAAAAAAACAAAAAAAAGAAAAAAGAAAAGAAAGGCAGGAAAGAGCATGGATAACTCTCTCTCTCTCTCTCTCTCTCTCTCTCTCTCTCTCTCTCTCTCTCTCTCTCTCTCTCTCTCTCACACACACACACACACACACACACACACACACACACACGCACGCGCACGCGCACGCACACACACACACACACACACACACACACACACCGCGCGTGCGCTATGAACAGACAGGGAAAGTGTGTTAGAATACATTGCCCTTTACATAAATCCTGCTCTTCGTGGTAACCACCATGTGAATTTTCTCTTTACCCCCCCCCCCCCCCCCCCCCTCCCCCCCATGCCTGAGATCAGTCCATGTCCAAGACTTTCGCCGTCTGTCAGCATGTTGATGGCGTCCGTCACACGAGAATCATTAAGCCATTCTCCATACCAGAGGAAGACGTTCACACAGTTTGCTTCCTGCGAGTAAGCAACTATCGCTGCGCAATAGGGATGGAGATTGCAGCTGGAGGTGTGCAGGAAAGAAGGAGGATTAACGGGAGTATGCAACTATCGCTGCGCAATAGGGATGGAGATGACAGCTGGAGGTGTGGATGGGGAAGAAGGAGGATTAACGGGAGTATGCAACTATCGCTGCGCAATAGGGATGGAGATGACAGCTGGAGGTGTGGATGGGGAAGAAGGGGGATTAACGGGAGTATGCAACTATCGCTGCGCAATAGGGATGGAGATGACAGCTGGAGGTGTGGATGGGGAAGAAGGGGGATTAACGGGAGTATGCAACTATCGCTGCGCAATAGGGATGGAGATGACAGCTGGAGGTGTGGATGGGGAAGAAGGGGGATTAACGGGAGTATGCAACTATCGCTGCGCAATAGGGATGGAGATGACAGCTGGAGGTGTGGATGGGGAAGAAGGGGGATTAACGGGAGTATGCAACTATCGCTGCGCAATAGGGATGGAGATGACAGCTGGAGGTGTGGATGGGGAAGAAGGGGGATTAACGGGAGTATGCAACTATCGCTGCGCAATAGGGATGGAGATGACAGCTGGAGGTGTGCAGGGGAAGAAGGGGGATTAACGGGAGTATGCAACTATCGCTGCGCGCAATAGGGATGGAGATGACAGCTGGAGGTGTGGATGGGGAAGAAGGGGGATTAACGGGAGTATGCAACTATCGCTGCGCAATAGGGATGGAGATGACAGCTGGAGGTGTGGATGGGAAGAAGAAGGGGGATTAACGGGAGTATGCAACTATCGCTGCGCAATAGGGATGGAGATGACAGCTGGAGGTGTGGATGGGGATTAACGGGAGTATGCAACTATCGCTGCGCAATAGGGATGGAGATGACAGCTGGAGTGTGGATGGGGAAGAAGGGGGATTTAACGGGAGTATGCAACTATCGCTGCGCAATAGGGATGGAGATGACAGCTGGAGGTGTGGATGGGGAAGAAGGGGATTAACGGGAGTATGCTTTCTGGATACTGTCCCGCAACAGCTGAATCAGAGGAAGCTTTACCCTGCCCATCACACATCTGAACTTACCCCGCAGTGCCGTGCCATCTCAGGTGGTGGCGTAGGCTGATCAGCATTCCAGCTAACAAACGCCAGTGAATTAACTCATGTTATGGAATCGGAGCTGTGGCTGTGTACAGAAATGTGGGCAGGAGTAGTGTGGGTGATTGTGTTGATGAGGCGGCACGTGGGATAAGGCGCAGGACCACTACTATAAAAACTATTACGCAGTGTAAATGTATGTAGTATGATAGAGAAAGGGACAGCGAGTGAGCGGGCGAGCGAATGAGAGAGACAGACAGACAGAGACAGAAACAGGGAGAGTCACAGGGAGACAAAGAGAGACAAAGATAAAGAGACAGAGAGACAGAGTCAGACAGATAGAGGGAGAGAGAGAGAGAGAGAGACAGAGACAGAGACAGAGAGACAGAGAGGGAACTCAGAAATAAAGACCGAGTAAAAGGAGCCAGACAGAAATACAGACAGGCAGGCAATCAGAGACAACTGGACAGACACATAGAGATAGCAAATAAAATGGAAAATGAATCCCTTTTTCCATACAGTTGACCTTTATTTCAGTTCTCATAACAGATTGTTGTGACCAGCACAGATTATGCTTGATAACAAACAGACCAACAGACAGAGAGAGACAAACGGATAGATAGAAAATGACAGAGAGAGTCTTCGGGAGGGGTGTGTGAGTGAGTAAGCAGTGTGTACGTGTGTACGTGTGTGTGTGTGTGTGTGTGTGTGTGTGTGTGTGTGTGTGTGTGTGTGTGTGTGTGTGTGAGAGAGAGAGAGAGAGAGAGAGAGAGAGAGAGAGAGAGAGAGAGAGAGAGAGAGAGAGAGAGAGAGAGATGCCATTACGAGTCAGTCTGCTGGAAATTCGACTACCCATGAAATATTGATGTGATATTTAACGATTCAGCGGTGGAGATGCTTCGGACACCGTGCGATCTGGAACAATCCATTCGTCAAAAGGCGGCACGGAACTCCGACATGCACGCACACAAATGGTCGAAGAATTCACGTTCTCACGCAAAAGTGCGGTTGTGAGGGGCTGGACACACACACACACACACACACACACACACACACACACACACACACACACACACACACACACACACAAGCGCGCGCGCACATGCACGCACACACACACGTACACACACACATACACGCGTACACACACACACGCACATGCGCACGCGCGCGCACACACACACACACATACACGAGTACACACACACACACACACACACACACACACACACACACACACACACACACACACACACACACACACAATCTAAATGGCTGAGCTTGCAGCTTACACCTCATGTTCTGACCCTGAATAAAGATTACAGAGACGAAATAGAAAATTTCTGGGAAAAAAGTAAGAAACCTTTTTTTTTTTAATCTTGTCTTATAAGTTGCATGTTGCAAAAACACAGACCATCAGCGTGTGCGTTCCATGAAATGCGCATCTCCCTTAGGAATAGAGCTGATCTAACTTCCTGGCAGTGGTTTTATGGACTTGATAACAGACGAGCTGACTTTGAACACTTGGCATAATAGCGCCTTTATCCCTGCATTCAATGCATCGCCTTGAAGTCTATGTAACCATACAAACATGTAAAACAATTAACTCATTTTACGCTACTTCACGTTGCTGTGAAGTTTCTTACCTTAGGCGATCCTTTTTCCCTACCAAGTCATTTTCGTTGTGTTCAGTCGTGTGTACTCGGATTTCACACGCACAGGACACAGCCTCCGAAGCCTGCAACCTCTCTCCTCTCCCCTCACCTCTGGCTGAAAGTCAATAATGGCCCAGCCGCTGTTCCAGACTGAGTAAGTGTCCCCTCCGGAACCGGGAGGTCATCAGCACATTCTTTCTACGATGGCCCTCTTGTCTCTGGCGATTCCACAGACCTTGACTTGAACGTGCCACAGGCCTGGAAGTGATGATCTGATGATCAATGAGGATCAGAGCCCTGCTGTTGGCAGTATGGTCTAGACTTTGTGAGAGAGCACGGCGGCCATTGATGAGGTGAAGAGGGTATTGCAGACACATGGGCCTCTAAAATCCTACGGATATGGAATGTCGCCAGATTAATGACAGAAATCAGGATGAGTATAATGATCCTATCCAAGTGACTTCAGCCTCTCGTGGTCTTTTTTACGCTGAATTCTGCAAGTGTGGAACTTGCCTGTATTACTGTGCAACCCATGAGGCTCTAATTTCTATACTGAGCTGTGGAAAGTCTGGAACTCGTTTTCATTGGTAGCCAGACAATGCTCCCTCATATTAAGCTGTACTGTTTTGAATGTTGTTTGTGTGTAATGGTTCTATATTGATACTGACATTTTCTTTATATTAAACTCGTTTTTGTCT
Organism: Conus betulinus; assembly: GCA_016801955.1. NCBI lineage: Eukaryota > Metazoa > Mollusca > Gastropoda > Neogastropoda > Conidae > Conus > Conus betulinus. The sequence goes on along the minus strand of JADBJO010003478.1, from coordinate 91,924 downwards.
GTTCCTTTTACTGAATTCCCAATCGTTTTTTTTTTAACTCACATCTCTTAGTATGCAAATAGTGATATCTTACACCGCACTGCCTCCTGTCTCTTGGTGTGCAATTAGTGATCTAGGGTCTTTTATACTGAACTATCCCTAGTCTCGAATCCATGTTTATTGGTTTGCAAACAAAGGTCTTTAACACTAAACCACCCATAGTTGGAACTCGTGTGTTCGACGAGCAAAACAGTGATCTTTGCACTGAATTGCCTACAGTTTTGATTTCATTTGTGTCCCTTGGTATGCAACAGTGATTATTTCTGCGAAACTCTACATAACTTGGAACTCGTGTACGTGCCTCTTATCATGAACCACAGATGCTAAACTGAAGTCTTGGGCTGCTATTTACGAAAATAAAAAACAAACTGGTCCCTTTTTAATTTAAAAAAAAAAAGCTTTATACTCATATAGTTATCTGCACTACAGAGCTATAACTGCCGAGTCTTGAACTTTCTATTTGGTTATCTTCATATCAACATGGACGGACACGGATGGGCGACTAATGTGGGAAAAAAGGAAAACAACAACAACACGCACAGTGAATTGCTTTTTATTCCCACTAGTGACGTGGAAAGTCTTCATACAAACAGACGTAAATGGACTGACTCTCACTGACTTTTTACGAACGTGCATGCACATTTCTCTCCGTCCGCCCGTTCAAGGGACTGAAATTGTCTGACATTTCGATGCGTCGGTATGGCGTTACTTTGCCTTGCGCAAAAGACATTGACGATTAAAAAAAAAAAAAAAAAAATGATGTCAGCAATTCAGATTCGGTCTTATATTTATGACAAGGCCGACAAGACCCATTTGATCTGTCACAACCATTAGCTTGTAAACATTACCATCCTTCAAGTTGTCTGCAGACCAACTAACAAAATGAATGGCTCCTCATGTGCCCATAATATGACTCTCTCTCTCTCTTTCTCCCCCCCCTCCCCCCTCCCTCTCTCTCTCTCTCTCTCTCTCTCTCTCTCTCTCTCTCTCTCGTTGGTAAGTTCGTGCGATGCTATCTAATGCAAGCGCTGTTTTCTACATTTATTAGAAGTGCGTCAGTTTGTCACCGTACCCCCCCCCCCCCCCCCCCCCCCCCCCCCCCCTCTACATTTATTAGGAGTGTGTCAATTTGTCACCGTAACACACACACACCCGCTCGCCCCCCCCCCCTTCACCACCTTCCCCCCTTGCAGAAGTGTACAACGTGAGTGCATTTCTCACCGTTACCGCATCTTTAACCAGCCGGCCAGAGACTCATGCCAGACGTTTGTACTGGTTGTTAGTCTGCACCAGTTGATACAACAGTGCTGTTTGCACTGGCTCCTTGTTTTCAACGTAATTCTGTAAGGCGCTCACAGTTTGACAAAGTCGATGGCAAAGTTTGAATCCACTTCACTTGGCTTTCGCATAATTCAACAAACGGTGAAAACCACACCAAATGCACTTTCGACTCGTCCCCCATGATCTCAATAACCTGAAGTCGACCTTTTCTTCATGAGGCGAAAATACTCACATTTTTTACCATCTAGATGTGCTCTACAACTATGCATTGCAACAGAAGGACAGATTGTGATTGTTCATATCGGAATGCCACAGGTCTGTGTGTGTGTGTGTGCGCGCGCGCGCGCGCACGCACTTGTGCATTTTTTCATATAATATTTCATATATATATATATATATATATAGAGAGAGAGAGAGAGAGAGAGAGAGTGTGTGTGTGTGTGTGTGTGTGTGTGTGTGTGTGTGTGTGTGTGTGTGTGTGTGTGTGTGTGTGTGTGTGTGTACGCGCGCGCGTGTGCACACCCACATCATACAGAAAGGTTTAAAGTTCGTTTTTTTTTTTAAAGCAAACGACTTATTTTTACTGAAGATGGGTTCATGGATA
>JADBJO010003478.1:80000-85000 GCA_016801955.1 Conus betulinus | reverse complement strand
CATCTCGCTCACACCCGATCTGGCTCCAACTGAGCACCTCTGGGATGTCCTTGGACGGCGGGTAGCCCACAACCACCCCCCGCCTGTTGACGTGGCCCAGCTCACTCTCTTTCTGCAGCAGGAGTGGCAGGCCATACCGCGGGACACTCTTCGGACCCTGGTGGACTCCATGCGTCGACGTTGTGCGCTTGCCTGGCGGCAAACGGTGACTACACTCGGTACTGAATGGTGCAGTTTTCAGTGTGGCTTATGTGACGATCCTGAGGAAGGGTGATTGGACATTACAGCCCGCTGTCCGCGTTTGATTTGTTGATTTCGTGCGATGGTCCAATGAATTTGTTCTTGAATAAATTTGGAAGATTTTGCGTCCGTTCTTAACATTGGCTGTGTAGTTTTTGGTCTGAGAGACAGCGTTGGCAATGGCCCTTAACTTTTTGCCAGTGACCTTCCTCCCATACGCCCATCTGATGCCGCTCTCCGCACCTCTGAAATTCTCCCAGTTAGTCTGTCTGACAGCAAGTCTCCATCCTCTCCTCTCTTGCTCCCTACCTCTCTCTCTTTGACACACCAACACATACGAGCGCGTGTGCGCGCGCGCACGCTCGCTCTCTCTCTCTCTCTCTCTCTCTCTCTCTCTCTCTCTCTCTCTCTCTCTCTCGGCATTGTCAGCGTCATCCACATAAAGCTGAAAAAAAAGACACACACTTGGATATGATGTACGTGTTCTTGGGGAAGTGGAAGGACAGAAAGGAACAGGTTCACCACCAGAGGGATGATACATTTCCCGACGATGACAGAACTAATCATAAAGGTGTGACCACTAAGCCAAGCTCATGAGTCTTTCTAGCATCAAACACGCATGATCGTTTTCTTGGGGTTGTAGTTCAGTTTATTTTTACATACAGATACATGCATGTTCTCATGTGATGGTCAAAAACCTAATGGATGCTTTCTTCTTCTTCTTTTTTTTTTTTTTTTCTTTCTTTGTTTTTTTTTGTTTGTTTGTTTGTTTTTTTTATCATTGCGTGAGTTTTGGTTTAAAAGGTGTTTGTAATGTAGTTAGCCTGAAAACAAAATAAATCTACACGACGCGGTTTACAATAAATAGACAATTCATCCTATTGTATCGCATATGTACTACTGTGTGTATATTCCATCGTATTGTATGGCATCTGTATTATGTTATATCTCACGGCATTGTATTGTATTGTATTGTATTGTATTGCATTGCACTGCACTGTATTTATCGTACAATACTGAACTGTAACCCATTGTATTGTACATGTATTATTTCAGGTCGTTCTGCACATTTCACTGCACTTGCGACAGCACTGCAAAGCACTATGTTGCTCAGTGTTGATGGCCCAGCAACGTATTTCTTAGCTCTCGTGTTCTTTTATTCCTTTGCATCGCATTTCGTTGTGATGTGGTGTATTGTATTGTGTCGTGTTTGGATACGACTGGCCTGGACTTCATTAAGCAGGGGCTGGACTGGATTTGGACGGGATTGGCTTCACTGGCCTTGAATGGATTCAGTTATAATAATCTTTTTTCCCCATTGCACAGTTCCACATAAACCGACTCACATCTTGCCTCTAGTTATAGCGCGCTTTTTTTGGGGGGAAAAAAGAATAAAAACGAAAAAGAAACAGAAGACCATCTAGTCCGTTCAAAAAGCTACAGAAAGAATTCAGGAAAACAACTGCTTCAATACGCAGAGCAGCAGAAACTCCCCACGCTCTTTGTCTTTGGTCAATGTGAGAGGAAAAAAAACCGCGACGCTGTGAGGGATGTGAAGAAAAGAAAGGAAGGATGAGACAGATGGGCAGGGAGGCTCTCAGGTGGGGTTTTGGTCGGAGAGGGCAGGGGGGTGGCGGAAGAGGGCAGGGGCGAGTGAGGGGTTGAGGTTTTAGGAAAGCAAGAAAAAAATAACCAAAGGATAGCGCCGGGATTGGTCTGCATCGTTCCTTCGCTTGATCCGTCTTCGTGCGCTCTGCAATTTACCCGCACGATTTCCACCACGGCTTTGTGCGAATCTTCTTTGTACGATTATGCTTGCTCGGTGGCAACAGTAGTAGTATTAGTGGTAGTGGTAGCAGTAGCAGTGGTAGTTGTGTGTGTGTGTGTGTGTGTGTGTGTGTGTGTGTGTGTGTGTGTGTGTGTGTGTGTGTGTCTGTCTGTCTGTCTGCCTGCCTGTGTGTGTGTGTGTGTGTGTGTGTGTGTGTGTGTGTGTGTGTGTGTGTGTGTAGAGAGAGAGAGAGAGAGAGAGAGCATAAGCGTTTGTGTCTGTGGGCGTGTGCGTGCGTGCATGCATACGTGTGTGTGTGTGTGTGTGTGTGTGTGTGTGTGTGTGTGTGTGTGTGTGTGTGTGTGTGTGTGTGTGTGTGTGTGTGTGTGTGTGTGTGTGTGTGTGTGTTGTTTCTGCCGCCTTATTGTAAAATAAATGTGCTGCGAAAGATTCCGATCACGATGCTTTGCGTCCGTTCTTATCAACTTGTGAAGGAGGTGGAAGGTAAGATGGTAACGATGTTGTCTCTTGTTATCATTGTCAATGAGGATGATGATGGTGATGATGACGACGTCGACAAGGGACAACGACGACGACGACGACGATGATGATGATGATGACAACGATGATGACAACAATGGCGACAATGACGACTTTCATCATCCGAAAGCGAACACACACAACATACATACAGATAGATAGAGCACTTTGCATCATCAAACATACTGAATACCATTAGGCCACTATAACAAATACAACAACACAGATTATAATCAAACAGCACTGAAAAATACTTCGTTATCGACCCAACATGTCAATAGTAACAATAACACACTGACAATTCAAACCTGCCGTTAGCGTGCTGAACAGCAATAGCGATTCTGTCTTGTAACATTGCGATCCTTTCTCACAAGACAGCAACACTTAATTTCATCGGTTTTGTAGGCTATGTTTGTCTTTTTTTTTTTAAAAGCTAGAGTAGGATAAAGGAGAGACTTGATTTATCGTCATTGGAAAAACAAAAGTTATCGAAAGATCATTACCTGAGCATTGTCAATATCCAATACAGCTGTTCTTGTGCGTAATACTTCTACGTCACCTGGAGATGTAGAACTTTTTGGTTTCGTTGAAAGAAAATGGTTTATCACATTGTGAAATTCGATTTGTAATCATAAGAAAATCGCCACGTTATCCACATAAGTAATTCTCTTCCATCCTTCTTAATCCTAACTTCCCTCTTTCTTGAAAGCGTGTGATTGTCTCCATGACTCAAAACAAAACGTGAAAATTTCAAGAGGGATTTTTTTTTTCTACCACAGATTTTTATGTGGTTTTGCTGTTGCACATTGCATTACGTACTCTCATTATGTCTATGTCATACTGATCCACAGTGTAGATCTCTATTACAAAGATTGCCCCCAGAGGACTACCCTGATGTCTTATGGAAATATACCTGTCCATAGTGCTCGAATGTTTTACCTCTTGCCCTCTAGGTCAGCATGAATACGAGAAAATTAATGAGCTGAACCTACAGCGAGTTTTTTTCCTGTCCAACCCTAAACCGTACTTCCCAAGCACACAAGCACACACGCACGCATGCACGCACACACCACGCGCACATGCGCGCGCGTCCACACACACACACACACACACACACACACACACACACACACACACACAATACAAATGCGCTCGTGTGCGCGTGCGTATTGTCACTTAGGCACCAGACAACTGTAATTCATACAGAGAATCTGTAACGAGAACAGCAGATGTAACATTAATAAGACTTCCATTTAAACCAGCTCAAGAACATGTAGCAACACTGCTCTAGCGGCTTACCATGACTTTTCGAGAAGTTGACCTCTTATCCCTAACTAGACTGGGTGCCTCATGTTTGCCTCACGACACATGCAATCTCTTATTTAAGAGTCTATCGTGTGACAACAAGCAAATGCTTTTTTTCCTCTTAATAATTCACACAGTCGTCAGAAAAATCAGTAAGGTGTTCCTCGGATGGTATGAAGCATCCCTGCCAATTTATTTCACCAAGTAAATAATTATTAGAACACATAGTATTACTTGTCGCTCGGAAAACTTGATTATCACAGTCAGCTGTGTGTGGAGAGATTTCATAAAATCAAAGAACCCCCCCAGGCTGATAGTAGGGTCCAGGCGCGACGTTGGGCTGGGAACCATACCACAGATATCCATTCAGCCCACCCACGGGAAGAACGTCAAACACACTGTCCTGCGAAGGTAGCTGAGTGTGTGTGTGTGTTTTTTAACAAGCAAGCAACAAACAGTCAGGGGTCAAGATCCTACACACTCACACTCTCTCTCTCTCTCTCTCTCTCTCTCTCTCTCTGTCACAAGGAATGTAGCCGGCCTAGAGACGGGGCGTTATTGTAGTTACTCTTTTTCCATCTGCCTAGAATGATCGGGATCTTGGACGAGCTGAACACTGGGCTTTACTCACTGTGTTACAAGCAAATGGAATAGACATCATGACCAAATATACATCTGTAACAATGAATATACACCACATTTGAAAAAAGAATAACTACGAGAAACTTGATACCGTGCTTTTTAACCTCTGTGGGCGGATTATCAGCAAGTATAGGTACACAAAATGAAAGATTCTTCCATACGCAGCGACAAAGAGACATTGTTATACCGAGCGCTGACCGTCTCCTTTTACTAGGCATTGAAGGGAGACGTCTCCATAGCTACCGAAGGGGACAGACAATGACACTGTTGAAGATATGGGACCAATGGGACAGACTCCTATATAAGAGAGAGCTGCTCTCTGGCTCTGAATTCATAACTGATGTATAGATTTACAACGCGGCTAATGTATTAGTCATGAGTCGGTTGTTTCAGAAAGAACATCTGCTGAACAGGTCTGTTCAATGTATTATGCTTGCTGCACAGCATTCATTTGAATCGTCCCCTTGTGCCTTTTTCCATAAGAAATCGTCTATTCGCTGCTGAC
>JADBJO010003478.1:67500-72500 GCA_016801955.1 Conus betulinus | reverse complement strand
AGCGAAACGACAGAGATATTTTCCAAATATGATATCGTTTTTGCCAAGGAACACGCCTCGATTTAGAAACTGCAGAAATTATCTTAAAGACTTTACAGAAAGATTTATTATTCAAGACAAAACGTGCTAAGGCACAAAAAGCCTCAGGTGGCATTCTGTATTTGTAAAGAAAAGTCTCCGAAAATGAGTATATTCTGCCACAGAGCAACAGTCACATAGTGTGAATGGTTATTAGAGGTTCAGCTGCGGTAACTGATGTCGGCTGCATTTACATTCCGCCTGAATTCTCGGTTGGGTGGGATCGTACACGTAGTCTATGGGAACAACTAGAAAAAGATGATTTCTTTGCCACAAAGGTAATGTAATAACACATGGAATTTTGATGCGAGAACTGGAGCTGTGGAAGATGTGAAGGATTTTTTTTTTTTTTGCTAAATGCTTTATGTATCATGAACTGGGATCTTGTCTATTTACTGCTATTAATGCGCAGTGTCATTCTCAGTTTTCAAAGGAATTATACAGTAGACTTTAAAATAGAAAAGGTGCTCATCTCCAAGTTCCACAGTTAGGTTCAGTTATTTTCAGCCTGAAGTAGCTAGATATGTGTAAAAATGTCTAACGGTTCCCCAATCATAAGGGATTTCCCCCCACAATGTTTGAATACATGTTTTGTTAACTCACTTAACCTTTTTCTTTCTTGTGTTTCAGTTCATCGTAGTTTTTATTCAGAATGCTTTTCTTTTATGGGTTTTACGGCTTATGGGTTAAACGGGTCTGCGTCTGAGTCTGTCCCCAAAAGTCGCATTAATCGCATTTCTAACGCAATCATAATTATGGCGAAGCATTATGATGTTGGCGATCTAAAAGAGTCAAAAACACCTCGCCGTCCCTGTTCATGAAGATTACAAACACTGTGCTCTCTGTCAGCCAAAGCAACTCAGGGGCGTTAGACTGCAGGTCCAAAGGTGCCTGGTTCAATCCTAGGTTAAGACATTTTTTTCCGCCTTTTTTTTTTTCTTTTAGAAAGGATTTGAAGCGAGTCTAAGGAACATGTGAGGTGGGGGGGGGGGGTGGGGGGGGGGATCCCAGTGAGGTGGACATGGGGGGGGGGGGGACAGGGGAAGGGAAGATGATCGGGGATAGGGAGACGGGGGAAGGGAAGATAGAGGACAGGATGTGGCAGAAGAGAGCGACAGGGGATTGGGAACGACGGGGTTGAGAGATCGCACACGAAAAGCGGCATGGGGAAACGAGGGAAGTGAGAGCGCACGGTTTGTAGGAAGGAAGGGGGGAGAGAGGAAGGAGAGATGAGGAGAGTGGGACACGGGGAGGACGGGGGGGGGGGGGGGGGGTAGAAGGCCGCAGAGGATAAGAAGGGAGGGGAGGGGGGGAAAGAGAGGGACGAGTGAGGGGGGTGGTGGTGGGTTGGGAAGAGAGAGAGAGAGAGCAGAGAGAAGAAGGGAGGGGATGAAAAGAGAGGGACGAGAGGGTGAGAGAGAGAGAGAGAGAGAGAGAGAGAGAGAGAGAGAGAGAGCATGTGGGCAGTTTAAGTGTGCACACGCATGCGAATGTGTGAGTGTTTCGAGAGTGTGTGTGTGTGTGTGTGTGTGTGTGTGTGTGTGTGTGTGTGTGTGTGTGTGTGATATGTCTGTAGGGCAAGCACGTGTGTCTAAGAATGTAAAAGTGCGAATGCGTACGTGTGTATAAGAGTATAGGCACGCGCGCACGCACGTGTGTGTTCAACTAGACGGCAATCAAAAGAAGAAAAAACCCATCTGTGATCCTTTCAACTTCTGTAACAAACCACCGTACCACGTGAGAATTCTAGCGGCTTGCCCACCTTGTTTATGCTTTTCATCAGTTAGAACGTAGAATGAGAATTCAGACTGCTTCGTCTGCCACTCAGAGGACGCGCATGTGTGTGTGAGAGAGAGAGAGAGGAGAGAGAGAGAGAGAGAGAGAGAGAGAGAGAGAGGGAGAGAGAGAGAGAGAGAGAGCGTCTGTGTAACTCTGTGTGTTTATGTATGTGTATTTCATGTATGTACACTTACATACGTACATACAGAGGAACAAACTTAAAAGGAGAGAGAGAGAGGGGGGGGAGATGTATTTGTGTACGTCTGTGTCTGTGTGTCTGTTTGTGTCTGTGTCTGTCTCTGTGTGTCTGTCTGTCTGTCTGTCTGTCTGTGTGTCTGTTTGTGTCTGTGTGTCTGTCTGTGCCTGTGTGCCTGCGTATGTGGGTGAGGCTACGTGATGATGGGCATAAAATACCGCTTTCGGGCATATTGTCCGGACATACAGACAGGGGCCTTACGAGTGACAGATATCTGGCTTAGTTAAGACCCCATGTCACCTAAATGATGTTTTATGTTGACTGTCACTGAGCTCTTCGAATGCATCTTCTCACTTCTACCTTGCAAAACAACGCACACACACACACACACACACACACACACACACACAACACACACACACACACACCACACACACACACACACACACACAGACACACACACACACACACACACACACACACACACACACACACACACACACACATGCAAGCAAGCAAGCGCGCGCGCACACACACACACACACACACACACACACACACACACACACACACACACACGCACACACACACACACACATAGGGGAAGGGAGGGGAGGGAGGGGGAGGAGAGAGAGAGAGAGAGAGAGAGAGAGAGAGAGAGAGAGAGAGAGAGATTGTGTGTGTGTGTGTGTGTGTGTGTGTGTGTGAGAGAGAGAGAGAGAGAGAGAGAGAGAGAGAGAGAGAGAGAGAGAGAGAGAGAGAGAGAGAATGCGTGTTCTATTATCTGTCGAACTATTTGTTCATCTACTATTTGTAGATGTTTCCATCATCAGATTAATTAATGCCTAGAGTGCGAACGTGTGTGTGCGTACACATGAGCATACGTGCTTATAGTGTCTGTATTTTCATGTGTATGTGCACAGGCGTGCAAAGCATGCACGTGGGTTATCTGACAGAATATGACTGGGGAAAAAAAAGGAGAAAAAAAAAAGGAATAAAATGGTATCAGATCAATTTCCGTCACAAACCACCCAGCCACGTGACAATTCCATTTCTCTCTTCCACTCTCAGCTCCCCCACCCACCCCCCTCCCCCCACCCCCCCGCCTCCATCTCCTATCTATCCGCCCCATCCTCTCCCCGTTTCCCTGAAGCTCTTCATTTCACGGGCATGAAATAGTCTTTCACGGGAAATTAGCCCAGACTTGCCAAAAAGCAAATGAGACGCTGTCTCTGAAGATTGCCTTTCTCGCTTAGGTGACAGACAACACGGCCGCGATGTCACCGCGCCCCTGTGCCAGACCCTCCATTAAGAGCACGCACGCCCACCGGCTACGTCTCTGAAAATACTTTTTTGAAGTCCCCCCTCCCCCCATCCCACCCCAATCTACTCCCCCTCTCCCCCCCCCCCCCCCCCCCCCCCCCCATCCCCCCACCTCCTTACTCTCCCATCTCCAAACAGAAATGAAACAGGCGGTCTCAGAGGGAGATGCCACCCCTGCACACTTAAGCCATTGCTTTCATAGCTAGGAATTTGCGTCCCCTCTTCGACAGTTTTTGACTCGTTTGCGAGCGAGTTTTAGGTAAGCCTTTTATCGGAAGGTTTTTCCTTCGGTGTTTTGCGAGTGTTAGGTCTTCAAGACTCTGTTTGCCAAGATACTTTGATTTTGAATTTCTACTACGCATTCAAGTTTAGATGAGACTGTCAAGATTGTGAAATGTTACATTTTGGAAATATGACTCACTTGCCCAGCCTAACCACTCCCATATCCATTTGTTGCCTCCATGCACTGTAGCCAAAGGCTGATGTACATTAAAATTCTGATCTCTCTCTCTCTCTCTCTCTCTCTCTCTCTCTCTCTCTCTCTCTCTCTCTCTCTCTCTCGTGATTTCAAATTGCTCCATGGTAATGGAATGCGTCTTTCTGTTCAACCACCCACACATTAGCGTACGCTTAACTCGCTCCTTGAAACAATATGCATTCAAATTTCCGATTTGAAGTGCCAGACAATGAGTCTAATTACTGAAGGCACGTGATTCAAAGAGATCATGATTGAGTTCACTGTATAGAAAAGACGGTGAAGTACGTTTTCTTTTAGTTAGTTAGTCTGCTTAACTGATCAAAACATAGTGAGAAGTTTAAGCCTACTCCTCAAAAAACCACCACCACAAACTCCATTCCTGCCGCTGGTGCATGTTGGTTGGTGGCTTCAACCGATGAAAATATGGTTAAATATTTTAGTTTGTTGTCTTGAAGACACGAAATGTGCTACGTTCTTTGCATTAAATGATTCTGACTACCTTGCATATGATGAATAGGTCAAAGGTTTCTGTCTGTCTGTCTGCCTGTCTGTCTGTCTGTCTGTCTGTCTGTCTGTCTGTCTGTCTGTCTGTCTGTCTGTCTCTCTCTCTCTCTCTCTCTCTCTCTCTCTCTCTCTCTCTCTCTCTCTCTCTCTCTCTCTCTCCTTTCATGCTTTCGTTTTTCTACTTGTACATATTTATTTCTGTTTAGTTTTAAGCCTCGTTACCTGACCGTTGAATTACTCACTCACTCACTAGTTCTCTCGCTAGCCAACAGACTGATTGGCTGCCTTATCTATTTGCGTCCTTGTTTACTCTCTGGATAGCATCTTTGTCTTGCGTACGAATGGTTCGTTTCCCTGTTTAGCAACACTCAGCTGCTAACACAAACAACACAATAACAACCTCAAATCTTCAGCAAATCGGTCGCTTTTGTAAGCTTGCGTGCTTCTATGCGTGCGTGAATGCTTTTTCAGATTTTGTGAGATTGCTTCCTCTGTTTGCTGTTACGGTCTGTTCCCTTTTTATGACCTAGCCCACCTCACACTGAGACACGCAACACACAAAAACACAAGCACAAAATTCACAGGAGCACTTCCATCTTCCCTATCCCTACAAAGTCATTTGCACGTGCGCACACAAACACA
>JADBJO010003478.1:55000-60000 GCA_016801955.1 Conus betulinus | reverse complement strand
AGATAGACAGATAGATAGATAGATAGACAGACGGATGGATGGATGGATACACATAATACATTCATACATATATGGATGGATGGATGGATTCAGAGAGAGAGAGAGAGAGAGAGAGAGAGAGAGAGAGAGAGAGAGAGAGAGAGTTATATTGTGTCATGTGCTCATGTTGCACACATGCGGTTAGGAAAATAAAGAATGATGCCAAGTGAAACATGTATCTATGATTAACTATCCTTTCGTTTGATTTTTATTTCCATTCAGTTTTGCCATATAGTTATCCCTACTTCACCTAGGAGCATGCCTCTGCTTAAGTAAGTCAATGGCATGTTTTTTTGGTTTTTTTTTAAACTGGCTGTACATGAATATCTTTACATTTTGAAAACAAGCATCACATTTGTTCACACGCCAAGTTTAGAAGTCATCTCTTCCAGAACAATACCCGATTCATGATGTTAATCCCAAGTTTAAAAACATCCGTTTTCCACACGACTCGGTAAACGTAGAAAGCAACCAACTCCAATTGCAGGAAAGTGCCGATCTTTGTGAATAAGTGCCTCAGGCAGATTCTCTGCCTCAGTAGTTTCGCTAGGAGATGAAACCACCTTGATGGGGTGCCACAACGAAGTCCCATGGACAGGGAGGAACAAGGCAGTGTTCTGTGGATAATCTCAATGAGAAAGGGACCATGGCGATGCATCGGACATTCTTTAACAAAGTGCCCTCCCGCAGCGCAAAGAAAGCACTTCATGGGAACCTCGAGTGACAAAGGATCAGAGGATGCCCCAAGACAGTCCTCAAGATGGCGGCTCACTGACACACCATGGCCCTCAATCAAAGTTGGAGGACGGCTGCAAAAGCCCGATGCTCCATGAGGAGTAACTAAGAAGGATTAGTCAATCAAGCCATGCATTCATTCTCTCTCTCTCTCTCTCTCTCTCTCTCTCTCTCTCTCTCTCTCTCTCTCTCTCTCTCTCTCTCACACACACACACACTATAGACGTCGTGCAGACCATCATGGACAGGCATTCAAGGCCTGAGTACCTTTCCGGCGCGCTATGTGAAAGCAGAGAAAAAGGCGTCTTCAAGATCTTGTCCATGAGCCCATTCCAAACTCTGTCCCGATTTATTTTCATATATTCATGCAGCTGTAACCTCGACGAATTGTACCTTATGGCATTGCAATGTGTGCTGTATAGTGTAGCGTGTACAAACCAGTCCGCGAGCAGTGAGGTATCCTTATGATGAAACTGAAACTAAAACACTGTGTGTGTGTGTGTGTGTGTGTGTGTGTGTGTGTGTGTGTGTGTGTGTGTGTGTGTTATCTTCAGTTGTACTGAAAGCAACGCTACAGAAAAAAAAATCTTAAATGTTGCCGCCAACCGTGTGTGTGTGTGTGTGTGTGTGTGTGTGTGTGTGTGTGTGTGTGTGTGTTGGGGAGAGGGGGGGGGGGTGGCACTGGTGGTGACAGTGGGAGTGGTGAGAGGAAGGGGGTGGGACGCGCAAAGTGAGACAAATGAGATATCGTTGTCGTTCTCCTTGCCTTTTCTTTGCTGAGAACAGTAAGCGCGTACACTTGTGGAGAGGCGGTTGTGTGTGTGCGTGCGTGCGTGCGTGCGTGTGTGTGTGTATGCGCGCGCTTGTGTGTGTGTGTGCGCGCGCGGGGCGGGCGCGCGGGCGCATGTGTGTGTGTGTGTGTGTGTGTGTGTGTGTGTGTGTGTGTGTGTGTGTGTGTGTGTGTGTGAGTGTGTGTGTGCGAGTGTGTGTGGTCTATCTCATTTATTAAAAAAAAAAAAAAAAAAAAGCTTGGCACCAACCCCTAATAGTGCGACTATATGGCCTTTGCGGTCGGTTGCTTGCTACTTGATGTCTTTTCCTGCTCGTGGACCCATTAGGTATTGACTGTTAGTGGATCCATCATGGGGTCCATTAGGGATTAGTAGATCCATCAGTACATTTGTCAAGCCTGACCTGGATCAGAAGCTCCACTGACGTTCTGTTGTGTACAGTTCTAGTACCAGAAGTCGTTTGCTGCCTGCTAGTTTTTTTTTTTTTCTTTGTTTGTATGTTTGTTTGTTTTTTGTTACTTATACTGGATGTCACTGAGACGTGAAATCTCGCGTACACATGCTGTCGCAACCACAGTGTTTTCCGATGCCCCCTTCACTCTTTGAATTCCATCAGATCACAGAGAAAAAGGAAACGGAGATAGACAAATACTCAGAGATAGACGGAGACACAAACACAGACACACATTTCCATCCCTCCCCCCCGCCTCCCCCCCCCCCCCCCCCCCCCCCCCCCCCCCCCCCCCCCCCCCCCCCATTTTCCAAGGGAGAGACAAACAGACACAGATCTCCATCCCGTCTCTTTTCCGACTGAGTTATGGTCCCACCAGGATGCCCTTACAACAGCCACGTGATCAGACAAGACAACTGTGAGGAGAAGACTCTAGGGCAGCTTCCATGGAGAATGCACACGGTGGACAGCTACATCTGCCGTGCAGCGATCGACAAAGAAGACGGTGGGAACCGCATACCAGGGCACCCGGCGTATGCGATTATTCTTGACAGAATCGTTGATGTGTGTGTGTGTGTGTGTGTGTGTGTGTGTGTGTGTGTGTGTGTGTGTGTGTGTGTGTGTGTGATGTTTTCTCTTAGTCCACACGCCAAGTGCGGATTCAAACATTTCATGCAGCTCCTCATCCATTCAATACCGCACACAAAACAAAGAAATGAAAGCGAAGTTTCAAGGACAAAATGAAAAGTTAGTATTCGCTTCCTTCCGACGCTGTCTAAATTACCATCTAAGGTCAATTCATGTCTTCTGGTGCCAGCTTAAGTCAAGTGATTTCACTTGTTTCATTTATCAGTTGTAGCTAAAATTAGCAGTTAAGTTTCTAAACACCAATTATCATCATCATCACCGTCATCATCATCATCATCATCATCATCATCATCATCAATTGTTTTCCATAAAGAAAAAAAAAAAAGCACAAGCGCATACAGACGGAAGGACTGTGGACTGGCGCAAGCAAAACAGACAGACAAACAGGCTGACAAACTTGCATAAAGAAGCAAAGAGAGATGGAAGGTTTAAAAGAGTCATGTCAGAAACTTTATGACAAAGTGTCAGAACGCTCTGGGGAAAAAAAAAACCTGCTACACTAGTACTTTTATTAGGAAAAAGAATTGTTGCTGGCATGCTATACAGAACAGAATAACTATAGTACATCTTTATTTCAAGGTGAAGGAAAATCAGTGGGAAATATGTACGACAAGGTGCAAGCATGCCTTCGGAACTTTCTCTTATTCACTATGCGAGTTAATTAATCTGCATGATAAATAAACAAATAGATATATAAATCAATAAAGAAAGAAAGAAAGAAACTGATAAACAACAAATAAAATATATCAGAACAAAACAAAAATGTTGACTATTGCTGGCAAAATATACACAACTGATATAAATTAAAACCACTTTTATCGGTTCGTTTCTTTGTTTATTTGAACGGGAAGTCGCTTTTACAGTACTGCGGTGAAAACTGTGAATGTGAGGTAAGATACATAGTTCGTGGCATGAGATAACTTAATCGGTAAAGTGCATAAAAGCAAATTACTGGAAGCAGCTTAGTAGTCAATACTGACTGCCATATCCGACTGCATAGACCCAAACTTTGGCACACAACCGACAGAACTATAAGCACCTGGTGAATTGTTGTTTTTTTTTCCGTGTGGTGTCCAGCGACTCTCCATGGATAACGGAGACGAAATAAGTAATCTTCTTACTCCAGTTGCTTGATTTTGTTTGCATCAACAAAAGATAAGCTTTGTGCGGAAAGCCAGCTTTACTAAACTGCCTTTTTCTTGCAGCGGAGAGGCCAAAAGTCATTAGCATTATGGTAACTCTGGACAATATATATGTTGAAATCAATGCTGATCCATTCACAATTCTATTTCATTCGCTACCAGCATGCATTCTTCTAAAAAAAAAATACGTTGAAAACTACGTGGGCGTCGTTCAGTTATGTTCCAGGTTATATCATTCTATGGCGAAATGCTGCCTAAAACCCACGTTACAGGCAACAAATGAGAAACACTAAGGAAAGGGGGAAAACGAACGGGGCGTCAGTCTTTCGAGGTATTCTTTAAGAAACCATTGGTCATACCATCGAAAATGCATTGGAAATACCAGCAAGTGATAATGACATCAACGTCACTCTGCAAGACTGTTGGTTCTACAAAATGTCGGTGAAGAGGATCAAGCCGCGCTGATGACAATCTTTTTAGACACGCATCCGACAAGTCTCTGTTATCCGATTAGGTGACCGGATTCCTACGTCTAAACTTACCCTGCCAGTGAGAGATCTGTACACAGCATTGGCAGGGCACAAGAAGCGCTAGCACACGTAGCTACCTTAAAGACATGACGCCCTGAAGCAGTATAGCCTGTGTGTGCAAAATTGTCGGCAATATTGATAGCAGAGCGTAAGTAGGTTATCTGTGTGTGGTGTGTGTGTGTGTGTGTGTGTGTGTGTGTGTGTGTGTGTGTGTGTGTGTGTGTGTGTGTGTGTGTGTGTGTGTGTGTGTGTGTGTGTGTGTGTGTGTGTGTGTGTTCGGTAGCTCGCAACGACACCACTTTTTTCGTTTGAATCACTGGCATTTGCGCCCTTGGTACAAACCATGCGCGCATATCAAGCAGGGTAAGGGATGAAAATGACGGGTTCAAAACGTGCCTTTCGTATTTAGGGGCTAGATTTGCGGGCGGTTTTATTAGCAATCTTGACACAACAATGCTAATGTTCCTGTCCAGAGCAAACCACACTCTTCTTTCATTTAGAACTGACAGGTATGTTGTAACTAATTACTGTGTTCTGTGTATTGGCTTCAAGAATCTTCCCGGAAACTGTTTACTGCGTCGCTGCACGCTCCTTGTCCTGTAGGAACAAGAGTCAAGGAAGCGGCACCAAACTTTATGAAATTTCAAAGGTTTTACTTCAGAAT
>JADBJO010003478.1:45000-52500 GCA_016801955.1 Conus betulinus | reverse complement strand
TGCTCGCGCGCGCGCGCGCGCGCGCGCGCGCGTGCGTGCGTGCGTGCGTGCGTGCGTGCGTGCGTGCGTGCGTGCGTGTGTGCGTGTGTGTGTGTGTGTGTGTGTGTGTGTGTGTGTGTGTGTGTGTGTGTGTGTGTGTGTGTGTGTGTGTGCATGCGTGCGTACGTGCGTGTGTGAGAGTGAGTGTTCGTCCGTCTCTCCGTCTGTCTATCTGTGTGTCTGAGTGTGATGCATGTGTGTGAACGTTTTGTTTAACGCACAAAGCATGTGACAATGCATTCATTGTGGTGTAACTTTTTTTTAAGCAAAATCCATTTATTTTATTGTCAAAGGACGTGATCAAAAGATGAATTATTCATCACCATGAGAAGCTGGTCTTGTTTTTATCTTGTGACATGGAATGAAAATGGAAAGGCGAGAAATTCATATGTGGCTCGGTCCACTTCCAACGGCAGTCACTGCTCTGCAATTATTGCGTTATATCTTGGATAAGACGCCGTAGGGCCTCCTGTGAAAGATTCTGCCTCTTCTGTGTTACTGCTGGACGACGATCCCACAGGACCTGGGATGAATGACGGCAAATTGTAGGTAATGTTTCGACACGTTCAACGTGTTTTTCAATGGGGTGAAGGTTGGGGAGGGGGGGGGGGGGGGGGGGGGGGGCGGTTGGACGTGGCAGTCCAGACCAGGTCTGCAGTGTTTCTAACTTCTGTTTGATCCAGCAAGATTCCGGACAATTCGATTCAAATTCATTTAATGCCGTTTATAGCCCAGCCGACCTCGAGATGCCGTACTCCGATAAAACAATAGTTTCTAACAATATGTAAGTGCATTGCTGAGTTAAAGGACTGGATGACCTTCATTAAGCTGCAACTTAATGATGACAAGACTGAACTTACGCTAGACTGTCAAAAAGATCTCACTATTTTCTTCCTGGTTCTTTTCTGATTGACAATACAAATATCTTCTTGTTTATTTCTTCTGTTCGCAGTCTTAGTGTAACTCTTGGCCAGTCTCTTTCCTTTCAACAGCACCATCCAAAAAGCTGTTTACCTTGAACTGCTAAGGATCAGCTGTTTCCGTCACTATCTCTTTACTAATAAAGTCAAAAAAGCTCGTGTGCGTTTAAGTCTAATAAAAACATACATTTCTCTGAGTTCTTGTTTGGCGTGCCTTCTCGAGTATTCTGTTCGACATACTTAAAGGAGCCCAGAACAATGTTGCAAGGCTCATTTGCAAAATTACTGAATGTGACCACCATGTTTCTCCTCTCCTTCACTCTTTGAATTGTTGGCCTGTTTTCGATCGGGCAGACTACGAGCTACCCACTCTGACTTTGTGCTGTCGGTGGCTTTAGATCACAGTATCTTTCTGAATCCCAAATCTGTGCTCCATCTTGCCAGCTCCGCTCTTTTTCTGATAACTGACTTCTAAGGATACCTTATACAAAACTCAAAACTACAGCTAAAGATCTTTCTTTTCTTTCAAGCCCAGAAGACGACGGGAAACTGACATCCAAAACTCTGACTCTCTCGTCTCTCAAAAAAAATCTCTCAACAATAGGTCTGATTGTGGCAAGTCCACCTAAAAATTACGTTCTTCTGCGCATGTGTGGTGGTGATTATGTATGCGCAAATCTAGTGATTTTTTTTTTTTATACATCGATAGTGACTAATGCATCAGAGTATGTGTCTATTCATCCGTGTATAGTTTGTTCGATACATTTTGGAATGAATATGTGAAATATTGATTTAATGAGTTATGTAGAATATTATGTGTATTGTATACTTGGAGCAGATTTTTTTTGTACGGGCCAACAGCGGTTTTATGGATAGTGCAATGCAGGTATCCATTACCATCATCATTAACATTTTGTCCAGTGTACTAAATCTATGACAGCCTTATCTAAAAGCCAAGAGGTAGTGTTGATGCTTTCTAATATTTGGATGTCCCTATCACCTGGAAGAACTCACATGTTCTCGCAGTTGTTGGAGTCGCGCTTTCTGTTTCATTCGTTACACTATGTTGATAGTCGACTATTGACAACCTTCTGAAGCCAGGATTCATCAGTCAATAGCATGGTGTCCTGTTAGCAGTTTGTGAAGCCCTGGTGGCTTTTTGCTCTGCCGTTACAGACCTTACAGTGTTGATGCGTGACAGCCAGCAGGAGCACAGATAAAACGTCTCTACTTCAGCCACTAAGCATGCAAACGACGACAAACGGTGCCACAGTACAGTTTATCCCTCGCTATCCGTGGACAGTACCAGCAGTAACTGTCGCCATGCTTCAGGTATGTAGGTGATGTTGGCCGTATCGATCACCTGCCGGAACGAAGCAACGTCAGTCTTCCGTTCACTGAGTGCAGTGTGGACGCTGAGACCGGGACTGCAACAACTCGAGGCTGGATGCGACCACGCATAGAGGGAGTCAGACTAAGTGCCGTGGACATAATGCCATGGATAGGGCAAAGGAGATGAGCAGCGCAAAGAAACCGATGTACCCGACCCAGCTTTTTGGCCGTCGTTTAGGCACGCTGTCTACATTGACGATTCCCCACAGTCTCCTCGGAATAGGTGATACCAATCTCCAGCATCCCCAAATGCCTTGCTATAGCAGAAGCAGAAAATTCATTGTTCTAGCACCTTTGTACCAATGCGCTCATTCACAGACAGGTAATACATCCCCAAAGAGTTTAGCTGGCGGTGTGCTGAATGGCAGAAAGCCAGGGGAAGATCACGAACTATGTAAAGGTTCTTCCCATAACTGTCTCTAACGTCGGTGAAATTAGGAGAGGCGAGGGACGATAACTGACTGCGTCTGAACTGGCGCAAGTCAACATGGTAAATGTCAGCGAGTTGTCAAAACATTGTCTAGAACATCGACAAAAGGAATACTGAAAAGTGAGTCACACTGTTATTCAAAAAGACAACACAAATCGAACGTTTCTCTGAACACGGACAGCTATACAATAGCTACCAATTTTCGCTCTCTTCTGTGCGATTTTGTATTGGGATGATAACTTCTTTGCGCCTTTTCACAGGGATCTGGAATCTTCGGCATGCAAGCTCGCTCGTGTGTGTGTGTGTGTGTGTGTGTGTGTGTGTGTGTGTGTGTGTGTGTGTGTGTGTGTGTGTGTGTCTGTCTGTCTGTCTGTCTGTCTGTCTGTCTGTGTCTGTGTCTGAGTCTGTCTGTGAGAGAGAGGATGAGGGAGCGAGGGTGGGTGGTAGCAGAGTGGGAAGGACTGAAAGATGGAAAGCGAGCATTTGTGCGGAAAACCATATATATGTATCGATGTTATTCGCTAGGGTGATCATCCGCTTGTGTTACGAGAGAGAGAGAGGGGGGGGGGGGGGAACGGGGAGGGAGAGAGACAAACAGACAAGTAAAGAGACAGTTAGGACAGACAGTCAGACACAGACACAAAGAGACAGAGGCACTTACACAGACACAGACAGAGAGACAGACACAGAGAAAGACAGAAAGAGACAGAAAGAGACACAGACAGAGAGAAAATGTGTGTGTGTGTGTGTGTGTGTGTGTGTGTGTGCGCGCGCGCGCACGTGTGTGTGTGTGTTTTCCGGAACGCCACCGATGAAAGACCACTACTAAAGTTCGAAAACCCAAATGGCATGCCATGTGATCAACGATTCTATCTGTCCTTTCACAGAAACGCGACTCAAGGGTGACGGCCACGGGAGATCATTTGCGCTCCGGCAGAAGGCCATCAGGTCCATAAGCCATTGTTTTTCCAGGGCCTTTGTACTCTCTGCCTATCGCACATCACTCACTGTCACAGGCGGGATTTGACTGATCTTCTCCTTAGTTGCACGCTGGAGAATAGGGAAGGGAGGAGGCAGGTGAGAGTGGGCGCTGTAGAGGAGAGAGTGAGGAAGAGGGGGCGGACAGTTTAGATGGAATAGGGCGTTAAGAAGGGCAGCTGACACGTGTCATCAACAATACGCCAGGGACTCGACCTATTTCATTCCTGTGCTATCACTAAGGGAAGGTTTTCTTCTGCTTGTGTTCTTAAGTTGTCAAAACAGAGCGAGTGTAGGCGAGGAAGAGGTTTGGAAGGGCGGGCAAAGGCAGAGAGGGAGACAGACAGGAAAGCAGAAAGGACAACGCAAAGCAACGTCAACAAAGGCTAATCTACACAAAAAAACAATCAACAAACAAAAACATGCAAGTGTTCCAGTTTTCGCTGTTGTTCCACTATGCATCCAGTATCTTCTTTCCCAGATTCCCGTGCGAAAACCCTCGTACACTGGTAAACCAGTCGTCCCCCGCCATCTTGTATCTACATTTTCTTGTCTCCTTATCGTTCACACCATCCCGATGGCCCGCTCCGGTGACTCACCGAACGTAACAACACACGCCAACACACGCCATCTCTACATCTGAGATCGTCTCAAAGAAAGACGAACGGCATGAAACCGAGTTTAACAAACTTCCTCAACGGAAAATAATTCCCTAACATCTCATCGCCCCCCCCCCCCCCCCCCCCCCCCCCCACCTTCACTCCTCTGCTCCTGCTCTTCCACTTTCTCCCTCAAGCCTTCATGAATATGACATTTAAACTGAATCTTATGGGTTGTTCAGTTTTTTTACATGCATATGAATTACAGAACGCACGCACGCACGCACGCACGCACGCACGCACGCACACACACACACACACACACACACACACACACACACACACACACACACACACACACACACACACATTAAGAAACAGGAAAGAACGGGAAAAAAGGCAGGCAAAGTATGACAGGAAAGAATGTGTGCGGCAGATAAACCACTGTCAAACAGAAAGGCTGAACAGTGGGAAAGAATGTATGTCGGAGAGAATTTTAAAAGATGAAGATAAAGAGAGAAGGGGAAAGGAAGTATGGGAGAAAGAACTGGGATTACTGTTTAGCTCCGTGGTAGAACAGTGAATTCACACACTTGCGGTATTGCAAGCTCGCACATCAGGGTGCCCACCCAACCTTAAAGATGGGGTTTTAACTATCCATTGTGATGTGTTATAGTTCAGACGGTATCAGTGCGGTGGTAAATGGGTCCCCTTTCTTAACTCTTCTGCGACGACTGTCACCTAAGATGTCTGTCGAACTTCAATTTAACCAGCTAACCAACCTACCAGACAGGAGGAAAGAATGAATGGAGGAACTGAGAACGAACGAACCGTCACAAAAAACAGCATGCATTCCAAAGATCCTACCTTGATGAGGGGGTGTTCAGGCATGTTGTCGCCCATGCAGCCCATCACCACGCTGTCTTTGAGGTCTGAAGTGTCCTGGAACTCCTCTCGGCAGTCCTTGATGATGACGGGCGCCACCTTGTTTGTACGCACCATGTGTCGCTTGTCCTCTGCTAGGGTTGGAAAGGACAATTACTTCCTCATAGTCTCGTCACTGTCATTATTATGGCCACTATCATCAGCAATGCTTATATTCTCTCTCTCTCTCTCTCTCTTCTCTCTCTCTCTCTCTCTCTCTCTCTCTCTCTCTCTCTCTCTCTCTCTCTCTCTCTCTCTCTCTGTACACTTAAACATAAGAAGCAAAACATAAGACTACAAAGATGATATGTCTGTACATGTCGGTTTCATTTTTTTTCCCTTCGGCGTTGTTGGACAATAGCTTGACACCTGTATTCGAGAGATTTCAACAGAATGTGGCATAATCTTATCAGAAATTCTTTATCTTTTTAGTTTCTCTCTCTCCACTTTGACATGTTGTCAATTTTGTTGCTTGTTATTCCAATTTGTTTGTTGGTTATTTGGCTCCCTGGGATTTGGAAAAAGCAGCTTGTACATATGTGCATGAATACGTGATATTCACTTGCTCATTTGTTTGACAGTGTGTGCATGGGCGGCAGATTCTCACCAACTATCAAGAAGAATGCAAAATCATAGCTTTAAAAATTGACTGTGCATGAACTATTACTAAAAGTTCTCTGTGTGTCTGTGTGTGCGCGCGTGCGTACGTGCGTACGTGCATGCGTGCGTGCGTATGTGAGTTTGCAGTAGGTTTATTACGTTTTTTTCTTTTTGATGTCATCCCTTTTTCTCTCACAGCTTTGAGATGCCGCTGGATAGTGATCTTCTCTCATGTTGACAGTGCAATTATTGTAGCTGTCATTGCATTGAGCTGTGGGTGCGCTCCTACTGAAAGCTGATCTCCCCCCTCCTCGCAAAACAGTCAGACATGCGGCCAGGGAGCCTACCCCTTCCTCCCCCCCCCCCCCCCCCCACCCCCCTCCCCGCACCTGCCCCATATATACTTACCCCTTCTTTCTCGACCATACCGTTGCTCTCTTTCACTGGAGCTTACACCCTTTCACTTCCTCCCCCGCCGTTTCTCCCATTTCCCCATCCCCCATTAGCAAGACACAGCTACCTCAACCGACCCCTTACTCTCCGCAACCGGCCACCCGCCCTCCTCCTTAGCTCTATACTTCTCAAAAAGACATTTTAAAACAGGTCCATTTGACGTTAATCATTATTTCACACTTTGCTACTACCTCCCTCCTCAAATAGAAGAAAAACAGAGAAAGAGACAGATGAGATATGGCAATCCTAGTTAATTCGTATCCTCCAAAAATAAAAGGCGACTATTAGTGAAAGTGGGAAGAAACGACAAAGAAGTGCAAACCTAAACTCTACATGAACAGATCAACAAGATGTCAAAGGAGCAGCAACGAACAAAACCATTACCTGTTGAATCGGAGTGCCTTTTAGCCATGTCTGAAACAGAGCAAGACAAATATCGATTGAAGCATCAACATGACGGTGCAATCACAATCCTGGAAATTAATCTTATACATCATGAAATTTCTCTCTCTCTCTCTCTCTCTCTCTCTCTCTCTCTCTCTCTCTCTCTCTCTCTCTCTCTCTCTCTCTCTCTTTAATCAAGCATTTTACTATTAACCCTATTCAACGGAGCAACTTCTCCAACACATTCCCATCCTCTGTCGAAAAGTCGCACACGTTTGTCAGTTTGCCCGTTCTTTCTCCTGTCTGGATATTCAATCCTTTGGTCAGTCAAACTGATTCGATTCTTCAGTCAGTCTTTTCTTCATTCATTCCGTCGGTCAGCCAGTCAAGGTCATTTCTGGATAGAGTAACAGACAGACAGATAGATAGATAGACAGATAGATAGATAGATAGGATAGGATAGATAGATACACACATACATACACACACACACACACATATTCATACATACATGCATGCATGCATACAGATACATACATACATACATACATACATACATACATACATACATACATACACACATGCACACATACAGACATATAGATAGACGGACAGAAACATACGTATACAGTTAGAGAGAGAGAGACAGAGAGAGAGAGAGAGAGAGAGAGAGAGAGAGAGAGAGAGAGAGAGAAAGAGAGAATATACTATATATATATATATATAGAGAGAGAGAGAGAGAGAGAGAGAGAAAGAAGAGAGAGAGATCAAAGGGTGAATG
>JADBJO010003478.1:2500-15000 GCA_016801955.1 Conus betulinus | reverse complement strand
TTGATCAGGGGCCGTTTTTTTTTTGCGCTGTGACCCAATTTGGGTCATGGTGAGGGAGGGGAGGTGGGCGGTTCGGGGCGGGGAAAGGAAGGTTTCACATCAAATTCCATACTACACAATATCCTTTGTACTTCAGCAGACATGAGAGAAATAGAATTTCTTCCTTTAAAAAAAAACTGTACCGGTTTCTTTAAACAGAAGTAAACAATGTACAGGAGTAAACAATGATGATGATGACGACGACGGCAACGACGACGACGATGATGATGATAATGATAATGGGACGATGACGGCGACGTCGATAAGACAAATCTGCCCATGACTATGATGATTGTGACATTGAAGGACAATTAGATATAAACAGACACCCACAAAGAGGCAGAGAGACGAGTATGATAGCGGCGATGCTTTATGTCGCGATGATGACCACAGAGATGACCACCTTCCCGCAGCTCGCGCTCTTAGATTCATATTTAGCTGTCATCATGATCTATAGCAGCTGTCAGTATAAGGAAGCCCTGTAACGCCCTCCCCAGGGAAGACACTAAGCTAGGGGGGGGGGGAGGGGGGGGGAGGGGGGGGGGGGGGGGGGGGGGGGGGGGGGGGGGTCGGAGATGCCTTTTCTGATCCAGACAGCTTACTTTCAAGTTTAAAATCCACACCTACCACACAGTACGAGATATATCTAAAACTACACTGATATCATCCATGTGACAACACATTAAGACTGGCGGTGGGGTCTCATTTTCTACGCTGCACGCGAACAGAATTCCAACTTGGAACGTCAGACTGCGAACTCTGTGCTCTGACATACACAGGAACGCCTAATTACCCATCCCCCCTCCTCTTCCCCTCGCTTTCCTCCCTCCCCCATTCCCTCTACACTCGCTTTGTTATAGAGCGTCAGTATATCCGTCCAAAAGACAGCCTCCGTGAAATTTATCATCTCAGAAGACTTCCAGACGATCTGTGGGAAGAATAAATCGATGCTAAGGTCACTACCTCAAGGAAGGTCATAGAGTCTGGACCTTTTCTTACATCCTTTTTTGTTCACTTTCCATAGCTATGGTCTCTTTTTTCCAGCCTAAGACAGAGTAAGGGACATTTCCAGACACTTGAACTGGAGCTAACCTACTTATGCCACGAAGACATAATTTAAAAAGGAGAGAGAGAAAAAAAAAAACTTGGGAAAGGGGGATGTCAATATGGCCACAAAACTGATGTTCCACACTGACGCAGAAAAAAAAAGAAAGGTTAGTGACTGTCGCGAAACGATATTCAATAATATCTGTGAACAGGTTTTTGATGTCAAATCGGTAAGAATGATCTATAATTGGTATACATAAGATATATACGCTTTTCTCAAATTGTTTCGTCATAGGTAGGTCTCTCTCTCTCTCTCTCTCTCTCTCTCTCTCTCTCTCTCTCTCTCTCTCTCTCTCTCCCACGCCCCCCACCCTCACCACCCCCTCTGTCTGTGCATGTCTGTCTGTCTGTCTGTCTGTCTGTCTGTCTGTCTCTCTCTCTCTCTCTCTCTCTCTCTCTCTCTCTCTCTCTCTCTCTCTCTCTCTCTCTCTCATTATTGCATTCCACGAGTGTTGCGGCACTAAGTGACTTACTGACCCAGCCAGCTCTAAGTGCAGTTTGGCATTAAATCGATGTTGAGCTGCTCTCAAAATTTTTTTTTTTTTTTATAGCTACTAGAGACTGATTTTATTCATGATGAACATCTTTTGTTTGCATGAATTGCAGTAAAATGAGCAGTAATTGACACGTAACATATGAGTTGCGTGCATGCTCGCACAAGCTCGAAAAAAAAAAATGACAGACCCCTATAATTTTCATTCGGCTTATCAGTTTCCTGCAATGGGGCAATGGGGATACAGGTAGTGCCACAGAGCACAAAGTATTACCTGTATCTGGTTTTTTTTCCCTTGCACTTGAGTCTGTGAATTCTTTTCTTTTACTTACAAGTGCTCGCATTTGTCTGGATTTGGGGAGGGGTGGGGGTAGGGGGTGGGGGTGGGGGGGGGGGGGGAGTCGTCAAGGGTGTTTGAATTGGTGGTCTCTATCTTGCAAGTGTCAGCTTTTTGCTGGGTTTCTGTCTGTTCCAGTATACATATGGTTTTGCTAGCGCTTCAAAACAAGGACTGGGGTTTCTTTGAGTACTGGCATTTGGTTGGCTTTCTGGCTGCTCTTTCGCCTATGGCTATGCTAGTGCTTTCGAAGTATGGATTGTTTGCCAGCGAGTGTTAACATTTGCCTGGGCTCTCGGCTGCTCTCGTGCCTACGGGTTTGTTAAAGCTTGCAAAGTATGGATTGGTTGCCTGTGAGTGTTAACATGTGCCTGGGATTTGGGCTGCTCTAGTGCCTCCGGGTTTGTTAAAGCTTGCAAAGTATGGATTGGTTGCCTGTGAGTGTTAACATGTGCCTGGGATTTGGGCTGCTCTAGTGCCTCCGAGTTTGTTAAAGCTTACAAAGTATGGATTGGTTGCCTGTGAGTGTTAACATGTGCCTGGGATTTGGGCTGCTCTAGTGCCTCCGGGTTTGTTTGTTAAAGCTTGCAAAGTATGGATTGGTTGCCTGTGAGTGTTAACATGTGCCTGGGATTTGGGCTGCTCTAGTGCCTCCGGGTTTGTTAAAGCTTACAAAGTATGGATTGTTGCCTGTGAGTGGTAACATTTGCCTGGGCTTTCGGCTGATCTAGTACCTACAGATTTGTTAAAGCCTGCACGGTATGGATTGGGCTGTCAGTGAATGTTAACATTTGCCGGTGCTTCTGGTTGCTCTAGTACCATGGGTTTGTTAACGCTTGCAAAATCTGGAACAGCTGCCTGTGACTGTTAGCATTTGACTAGGTTTCTGGCTGCTCTTGTGACATAGGTTTGTTGGGCTTCAAATGTCTGGATTATCATTGACTTGAATGTTTCGGTTCGTTAGATGCTAATACTTACATGGGACATACAGACACGATCGTCAGATAGAGACTGGTAGGCTGAGACAGACAAACAGACAGACAGACAGGAAGAGGAGGAGGGAGAAAATTGTCATACGGGTTTTTGCTGATTGCATCTAACAGTGAGCAGATTAGGGTCCTGATAACTTCCAACAGACAGACAGACAGGAAGAGGAGGAGAAAGATGTGATACGATTATTGCCGATTGCATCTGATATTGACCAGACCCAGAGCCTGATAACTCTGTATGGGCTGATAGTGATACACTATGGGAGTATTCACAATCTGCCCCAGCAAATGGTCAGGCTGTAAGTCCGAAGTCAGACCGACATGAATCCGAGCGTTTGACATTCAGCCTGCCGTAGACATGGAGCCTATGAACAAAGTTGTGAAAGTCGATGAAGACGAACGAACTCGAGCGTTTCACACTTATTAGGCAGAAAGACAGAAGGGAAGAGAGAGAGAGAGAGAGAGAGAGAGAGAGAGAGAGAGAGAGAACAGAGACAGAGACAGAGACAGAGAGAGAGAGAGAGTGAGAGGCAGACTGGCAGGCGGGATAGAAAATACCCAACTCCCAGAATGCTTTGCCAGGATGCAAGGTTATCATCATCACCATCATCATCATCATCATCATCATCAACATCATCATCATTATCATCATCATCATCATCATCAATATTAACTCCACCCTCACCATCATCCACATCATCTTCAGTATCTTTTCTTCGGTAACGTCATCACCTCTCATTACCCACTAAACACCCCCCTCTCTTTTAACGTTCAAAAACTTTCTCATTACTTTATCTCTTATTGAATTCCCATTATGAGACTTGCTGCTGCTTGTTTGCTCTTTCGATCGAAGATCCTTGGGACCATTAAGGATAACGACAAGAATAATCTTCATTTGGAAAGAGAAAAGGAAATGAAAGTTTCCTGGTCGTCGGTTCCTTCCCTGACACCCCTCCAACCTTCGCCTCTCCGGCCCTCTTCCCCCCATTAGCCTCGGCCTTCCCCACCCCACCCCCCTCCCGCCCTCAACACTCCACCTATCATCATCAGCTCCCTCACACCCCTTCTCCTCCCAAAAAGTCTATTTCACATATTTTTTTTTCCATTTCTTTTGAAACTCCTGCGGGACCATACATTCTCTTGCTACTTCCGGCGAATTCTGTTGGCTGACCTCGGAGCTGCACACGGGGACGAGGATACATTAATCTCCCCGAGCCTGACAGACGTGGACAGGGAGAGGGTAGAGAAAGGAGGGCAGGGGCGAGGAGGACATGACGGGGATAGGTGACTGTGTGCAAGGCTGGTATCTATCTATTTATCCATCTCTCTCTCTCTCTCTCTCTCTCTCCCCTCTCTCTCTCTCTCTCTCCTCTCTCTCTCTCTCCTCTCTCTCGATATTTCTCTGTCCGTCTGTCTGTCTGTCTGTCTATCCACCAATGCATATCTTTATGTGTATTGCGAATCTCTCTCTCTCTCTCTCTCTCCTCTCTCCCCTCCCCTTCCTCATCTCTCTCTCTCTTCGCTCTCCCTCTCTCTCTCTCTCTCTCTCCTCCTTCCGGTTTCCTCTCTCTCTTTTCTCATCTCTCTCTCTCTCTCTTCTTCTCTTCTCTCTCTCTCTCCTCTCCTCTCTCTCTCTCATCTCTCTCCTCTCTCTCTCTCTCCTCTCTCTCCTGTGTGCGTGCGTGCGTGCGTGCGTTGCGTGCGTGTGTGTGTGTGGTGTGTGTGTGTGTCTTTCTGCAGTGCGCATGAAAACCTTTTGTTCTTTGGTGACTGTTCCGTTGTATTGATTTGTCTGCTGCATTCAGCACTACCCATTTCCATCATGTTCTCATTGCACGTTCTCATATCAGCTGCTGACTTAATCGTGGGATCATCAGCTCTCTCCCTTCTCGCCTTGTGTTCACAGATTCAGGACTCGTCACTTTAGATCATGCACAGATCTGAGGGTCATATTTCAACTGATATTCACTCAAATGTGGCCCACGAGCCCTTCTTCGTGGCATTGGTTTATCATCTCCGGTTTTATTTCAAATAAGACGGAGGGGAGGAGAGAGGAGAGAGAAAGATGAGAGTGAGAAAGAGAGACAGACAGACAGGCATGCAGCCAGAGACCGAGAAGGACAGAGAGAGAGAGAGAGACAGAGAAACGGAGAGGAAAGAGAGACAGAGACGCAGAGAGAGAGAGAGAGAGAGAGAGAGAGAGAGAGAGAGGCGTGCGACAGACGTCAAAGAGGAGTGAGACAGACAGGCAGGCAGCAGACTGACTGTCAGATAGAGCCACCCTCAGACAGACAGAGGTAGGCAGGCAGGCGGGCGGAACACAAAACAAACAGACAGAAAGAGAGAGAGAGAGAGAGAGAGGGAGAGAGAAGAGAGAGAGACAGACAGACAAGACAGACAGACAGACAGACAGACAGACAGACAGACAGACAGAGACAGAGGGAGAGAGATAGAAAGATAGGTAGCCAATGAATAATCAGACAGAGGAATAATGGAATGCATCACTTTTGTTGTTGTTGTCGTTGTTGTGTGTTTGTTGTTGTTGTAATTTTGAAGTGGTGGGTGATGGTGGGGAGGGGATGGTTGCTGTTTTGTTGTTACTTTTTTTTTTCTTTGTTTTTTTTTTTTTTTCAGAGTCTAAATCTGACAGCATTTTGTTTAGCGCTTGGACTGTTTGCTGGTTGTGTTTTATTTTGTCCTTTATCAATGATTTAGTCTATCAAAAATACATAATCATGTTTGAGACTCAGGTCATTGTTCAACATAACATGTATCAGTTATGCGAAAGAAGGAACGCGAAAAAAGGAACTTCGCAACCTCTCTCTCCTCCTCTCTCTCTCTCCATCACCCTCTCTCTCTCTCTCTCTCTTCTCTCTCTCCTCTCTCTCTCTCTCTCCTCGCCGCTCACACCACACACCACACACACACCCAGACACACACACACACACACACACAACATCACACATATATTCACACACACCCAAACACACACACACGAACGAGTGCACTCTCTCTCCTCTCTCTCTCTCCCTCTCTCCTCTCTCTTCCTCTCTCCGTCTCTCTCGTCCTCTCCTCTCTCTCCTCTCGCTCGCCTCTCTGTGGCCACCTCCGAGTTTTCCGCAAAGCAGTGAAATGCCACGGCTGATATAGACATTACAAGGAACCAATCTCGGCAAATGGTAAACCTCTGGTTGTTGCTGATTCCTCCCTAATTGCCCACGACTGATCATAATTATTTTTGTAACTGCACAGGTTCGCCCTGCCCCTGCCGTTTGGGTCCACAACGATTTTGAGAATGTTACCAAGAGACTTTTGGTTTATTGATGTACATGCTTTTCTTAGGTAAAGCCCCCAGAGAGTCGAAATCTATTTTCTTTGCCTGGTTCATGTATTTACTCTGGTGCAGCATGACGTTTCCTCCCTTTCCTTGACATAAAATCGAGTTCTCTCCAACGTCACAAACAAGTCTCCAACAGCCAAAACAGAAGGTCAGGCTCTTTTTCCAAATAAACTGATGAACGAAAGCATGGATTGCAATGCGCCAAAGCGTGTGGTTTCTAAGAAGACAGTGGCTATCCAAGCACTCTTCATAATACTGATAAATATGATAATAAAAGGATGTGGGCAAATCGGGATGGTTTTCATCAATGACATTTGTTTTGGGGTTTTTTTTTTTGTTGTTTTTCGGTTTTCCTTTTTCCTTTTTAATGCCACGTCTGATTTATTTTCTTCTGTTTTTTTTTTTTTTTTTTTTTGTTTTTCCCTGCTTTTTTCCCCTCTAAACCTTGATATAATTTCAAAAAATTCCTTTTTTTTTCTCTGGGTAGTGACTATCTTCTTTCCATAAATATTTGTGACTTGTGTACAGACAGAACCGTAATCATCTTAGTGATGATTATGTCCCAATCCATTTCGTTGATCTTAATCAAATGTGCATTTGTATTTGTTTTTCATTATCTGTGGTTGACATTCTCTGAGTTTGGAAATAAACCCTTTTTTCCATTAAAAAATTAATTTGCTTTTTAAGAGTGAAGGACGATCGTAAATGGAATGGTTAGGAATATAATCAGTTACACTAGGATTTGAACTCTGACCCTTGTTTGATTTACCATACCATTCCATGTCAATTAACTGACGGATCTGAAAAATAGGATGATTAACACTGATATTAAATTGAAATAAATAGCACATTTATAAGTTTTTATCCCGTTTTTTTTTTTTTCTTTTTTTCCCAGCGTTTGTGATCACGCTTACTAACGCTCACAAGCGTCTGGCTTTGTGATCACTTTGTTGCTGTGGCTCTTTCTTTTCTCACCAAAGCATAGACTTGCTTAACTTTATTCTTGGTAGTGACTAAGTCTTCCAGCCTTCAGTAAAAACGAATGATAAGTGGTAAACCCCTTGATGTACACACCGTATGTCAATTCTGTCTGTCTGATTAGTCCCTGCTCTCTCCTCCCCCTCCGTCTCTCTCCCCTCTCACGATCAAAGCTGTCTCCCCCTTGTATCCTCCATCGCCCCTTCGGCTCAACCTCCCCATCTCCTTGGTCTGACTCACCTTCTCTGAGTCTCCTCCGTCGAAATCTCACCCTTTTTTCACATTAACCCTCCCCCTTGCTTTTTAAGAGGTCTCGTCAATCTCGACTTCCACCTCATTAAAAACAAAACACCAGGAACTATCAAAAAACTCATCTCACTAGGAATTTGACACTTCCTGAACTTGTACTTGCCCTCCCGATCAGTCATCTCCATGTCCTCTAACGTCGCTCCTCGATCTCTCCCTCATCCGCATGATTAACACCCCCCTATGTTTCATCTCAATCTCACGTTATAAGCTTATATTTCTTCCCCCCCCTTCTTCTCTTTCTTCAGCGTGTGTGATTCACTCTTCTCTAACGCTTCTGCAATCGGGGCGTCCTCCAGCTTCTTCTAATCTTTCCTTGCCTGTGGCGCTTTACTCCGCTTTCTCATTCTCATTCTTCATTCTCTTTATTCTAACACTCCGTAGAACTTCGTCTTCAGCTCTCTTCTCCTCTAAAACCTCCTGAAATTACGGGTAACATTCCTCTGTCTTCTCCTGTCTGTCTTCTCCTGTCTGTCCTCGCTCTTTCGCTCTTCTTTCTTACTTCTCTCTACTTCGTCTCTCCTCCTCTCTGGCTTCTCCCTCTCTCTTCTTCCACCTCTACCCCCCCCCCTCTTCACCTCTCGCTTTTCTTCTTCCTCTCATCCTTCTTCTTTCTACCCCCTCTCCTCTCTCTTCGTCTTTCTTTCTTTCTTCTGTCTCACCCTCACCC
Source organism: Conus betulinus (assembly GCA_016801955.1). Lineage (NCBI taxonomy): Eukaryota > Metazoa > Mollusca > Gastropoda > Neogastropoda > Conidae > Conus > Conus betulinus. Next base: position 6,741 of record JADBJO010003478.1, on the reverse strand, counting down.
TCTCATCTCTCTTCTCTTCTACTTTCCTTTCTATTCATTCTCCAACCCCTTCTCCCGCTCTTTCTCTCTCTCCTCTTCACTCTTTCCTCAAACCTCTCCCTCGCTGCCCCTTTGGGGTTATGGAGGAAGAAGGGTGAGTTTAAAGCATAAACAGGACAAGGAAACCAAACAAACAAGCCAAAATAAAACATAGAATGCTAGTCAATGCTGACGTGGACCAGCAATTACAACACTTGCGATAATCTAATAGACTCTGACAATAGAAACATTTGTTTTCGATTAGCAGTAGACATCATTTGACAAAAATTAAAGACAGATTTTGGGGAGAGAAATCTTTTTGGCAACTAGGTATTGCGCAAAGTAACGCATGATGAACATTTCATGATCACACACACGCACGCACGCACGCACGCACGCACGCACGCACGCACGCACGCACGCACGCACGCACGCACGCACGCACGCACGCACGCACGCACGCACGCACGCACGCACGCACGCACGCACGCACGCACGCACGCACGCACGCACGCACGCACGCACGCACGCACGCACGCACGCACGCACGCACGCACTCACGCACGCACGCACGCACGCACGCACACACACACACACACACACACACACACACACATTGAAAAAGGAAGGGGAGGGGGGCGGAGGAGGGGGGCACTGAAGCCGTGAGAAGAGAGGACGTGAAAGGTGGTTGTGTAGGTGGGGGTGGGAAAGTATTGCAGGACGAAGGGTGGGGGGGGGGGGGGGGGGGGGGGGGGTGGGGGGGGGGGGTATACAGAGAAGACAGAGCGGCCCGGGGTGGTGGGAGATATCTATAACTGGACATATAAACGTACATAGTATACCCAATACATCATACTATACGCAATATATCATAATGTACCAAATGAATAGGTAGAGCAGTCTACCCAATACATCATAGTGTACTGAATGAATGGGTAAGAGCAGCATATACAATATATCATAATGTACCTAATGAATGGATAATAACAGTATACACAATATATCAAAATGTACCAAATGAATGAGTAAGAACAGTATACCCAATATATCATAATGTAACAAATGAATGGATAAGAACAGTATACCCAAAGTATCAAAATGTACCTAATGAATGGGTAAGAGCAGTATACCCAATATATCATGATGTACCAAATGAATGGGTAAGAGCAGTTTACCCAATATATCATAATATACCCAATGAATGGGTAAGAGCAGTATACCCATATATCATGATGTACCAAATGAATGGGTAAGAGCAGTTTACCCAATATATCATAATATACCCAATGAATGGGTAAGAGCAGTATACTCAATATATCATGATGTACCAAATGAATGGGTAAGAGCAGTTTACCCAATATATCATGATGTACCAAATGAATGGGTAAGAGCAGTTTACCCAATATATCATGATGTACCAAAATGAATGGGTAAGAGCAGTTTACCCAATATATCATGATGTACCAAATGAATGGGTAAGAGCAGTATACTCAATATATCATGATGTACCAAATGAATGGGTAAGAGCAGTTTACCAATATATCATAATATACCCAATGAATGGGTAAGAGCAGTATACTCAATATATATCATAATGTACCAAATGAATAAGAGCAGTATACCGAATATATCATAATCCACCAAAATGAATGGGTTAGAGCAGTATACCCAATATATCATAATGCGCCAAATGAATGGGTAAGAGCAGTGTGCCCAATACATCATAATGTACCAATAGCAATGGGTAAGAACAGTATACTCAATGTATCATAATGTACCAAATAAATGGGTAAGAGCAGTATACCCAATATATATCATGATGTACCAAATGAATGGGTAAGAGCAGTACACCCAATGTATCATGGTGTACCAAATGAATTGGTAAGAACAGTATACCCAATATATCATAATGCACCAAATGAAATGGTAAGAGCAGTACACCCAATATATCATGATGTACGAAATTAATGGGTGAGAACACTATACCCAACATATCATGATGTACCAAATTAATGGGTAAGAGCAGTATACCCAATATATCATAATGTATCAAATGAAATGGTAAGAGCAGTACACCCAATATATCATGATGTACCAAATGAATGGGTAAGAGCGGTATACCCAATATAATTATCATAATGTACCAAATCAATGGGTAAGAGCAACATACCCAATATATCATAATATACCAAATGAATGGGTAATAGCAGTATACCCAAGTTAAAAACTACAAAATTCACATTCGTCAAATAAGACAGATCACACATTCGTCAAATGATACAAAAAGACACGTATTCATTAAATACACAAAACACATCAGTCAAACGATAAAAAAAAAAAATCACCAAATAATAAAGTTACACTCTTATCAAAATGATACAGAACATACATTCGTCAACTCGAACAACACCACATATGTTAAATGAAGCATTTTTCAAACGATGCAAAATACTGTCTCGTCAAAGAAAACAAAAACAAAAAAACGGAACGGAAATCATACTACATACTGACTTGTCAAATGGTAGGAAACACACAGTTCCAATCGACAAACAATGCAAACCACATACTCCTCAAACAACAATGCAAACACATATTCGTCAAATGTAACCAAGTACACATCTTAAATATAAACAAAGTGCACATAAGTCACATGATATGAAGCACACATTCGTTGCAGGAAACATCACGTCTCGAAAGGAAAAACTCATAACTCTCTCTCTCTAACTCTCTCTCTCTCTCCTCTCTCTCTCTCTCTCTCTCTCTCTCTCTCGCTCTATCTCTCTCTCTCAATCTCATCTCTCCACTCTCTCTCTCTCTCTCTCTCTCTCTCTCTCTCTCTCTCTCTCTCTCGCTCTCTCTCTCTCTCTCTCACACACACACACACGCGCGCGCGCGCAAGCCTGATTTTAACGAAACAGCCGTTCATAAAGTTTCGATGACGGCCAAAGTTGACAACCGTGACAACGACTTCGATGAAAAGGATAACAATGGTAAGTGATGACTGACGTATAATCATGATGGATATGATGACAGAGGTGTGACTGAACGGTAGATGACAATACTAGCAGACTATATCGACAACAGGTGCTTTCCCATTTTCTCTCATACTACTACCCCCCCCCCCCCCCCCCCCCCCCCCCCCCCCCCCCCCCCCTGAATTACCTCTACCACTGAATTAATGTGCTTTCGCAGCTGTCGTGAAAGGGAAGGGTGGGGGAAGGGGGGGAGGTAAAGCGTGTTGAGTGGGAAAGGGAGTGGGGAAAGGGCTGGATGAGGAGAGAGGTGGGGGGTGGGGTGGGGGGGGAAGCAAATCAGATGTTATCCTAGAAGTTAATTAATTCCGCACTGGAGTGGGTCCATTTACCGTGTCGGCGGAAAGGGGGGGGGGGGGGGGGGAGGGGTGGGTGAGGGAACTGAGTTGGAGGTGGGGGGGTTCTTGATTGTGTGAAGAACTCTATTCCCACACTTAGTCAGCTGGGATATTGATGACATGAACTGGGAATGAGATCGATGGGGAGAGCAGGGTATGGAGGGAGGTGGGGAAGGCGGAGGTGTGGGGGGGGGGGGGCGCTGGGGAGGCGGGAGGAAGAATGGGGAAGGGGAAGCTATGATGGTTATTGATGGTGTGAAGAGGTTATCAACCCACGACCAAACAGCTGGCACATAAACGACCTGAGGTGAAGAGAGAGAGAGAGGGAGGGGGGGGGGGGGGGGGGGGGAGGTGGAGGGAGATAGAAAAAGATGTTGTGGAAAATAGGTGGAGATGGGGGGAGGGGGGGAAAGAAAGATGAAAATGGGAGAATGGAGAAGTATGAGCTCATTCACGTTACAAATACACAGCAGCCAGACAGCCAGCCAGGAGAGGACGGAGGCGAGTGTAGCTGGGGTGAGACAAGGGTAAGGGGGGAGGGGGGGGGGAGTGGATATGTGTGCGTGAAACTGGAGCGATTAATTACTAAAGATTAGCCAGCCGCGAACACACTTGCAGCTGCGTGCTCTGTGTGTGTGTGTGTGTGTGTGTGTGTGTGTGTGTGTGTGTGTGTGTGTGTGTGTGTGTGTGTGTGTGTGTGGTGTGTGTGTGTGTGTGTGTGTGTGTGTGTGTGTGTGTGTGTGTGTGTGTGTGTGTGTGTGTGTGTGTGTTACTGTGTGTGTGTCTATGTGTGTGTGTGTGTGTGTGTGCGTATGTGTGTGTGTGTGTGTGTGTTAGTGTGTGTGCGTGTGTG
>JADBJO010003477.1:176725-242664 GCA_016801955.1 Conus betulinus | reverse complement strand
GGTGGATACATGTATACATGTCGTGTGCTGTGTGCATGGGTATCAACAGGTATCTCTTCTCCACACTTTGAACTCCCCTCCCACACTTAAATAAACTCTTTGACATACAAACGCAGGACCTCTTCAAAGCTGTATATTCCAGGTCCACGCTTGTACAACTTGCCTCCCCCCTCCACAAACTAGTGTTATCCATCACATCCACACCTGTAAGAATAGACTTGCCCTTGGATGTATATAACTCCTCTCTTCCACCTCCGTGTATGCTTCCTATTCCATGCCCCTACACATCATCCTCCTGTGCCTTGCTGTAACGTGGAAATTTGTCTCCACATCTGCCTAGCTTGCCTCCGTACCTGTCTAACCATGCCTTCATATTGTGTGACTTAACCTCTGTAATCCACCTGCCTCACTTGTCACACCAACCCAGCCTTATCTTTTTAACACTTCAACGCTGTAACTCATCACACCTGTGCAGCTTGCTTTACGCAACCCAGATAACTCCCCTCCACACTGCAAACTTGCCTTTGCACAGATATAGCACACTTTCATGTTTGGCTTACCTGCCTTTACACAGATATAACACACTTTCCAAACCAGCCTAACTTGCTATCACACAGACATAACACACTTCCAAACCAACAACCAAATTTGCCTGTTACACATTTACAACGCACATCCAAACCAACCTGACTTGCCTTTACACAGATGCAACACACCTCCAAACCAACCTAACTTGCCTTTACACAGATGCAACACACCTCCAAACCAACCTGACTTGCCTTTACACAGACACAACTCACTTCCAGACCAGCCTAACTTGCCTTAACACAGGTACAACACACTTCCAAACTAACTAACTTGCCTTTACACAGATACAACACACCACCAAAACAACCTTCCTTGCCATCACACAGATGCAACGCACCCCCACCACACCTACCTAACTGCCTTCACACAGATGAAATAACACTGTCACACCTGCCATACTGACCTCAATGTCGTGTTCCACTGTCCAGGCCATCATGTCCGCCCTGGGCGACCAACGCCGGAACCGTGTGCTGTCTGGCCTGTACATGGGCCGCTCAGACACGGCGCTGATGGTGCGTCAGTCGGCGCTGCACGTGTGGCAGATCATCGTGCACAACACACCGCGCACGCTGCGCGAGATCCTGCCCACCCTCTTCTCCCTGCTGCTGGGCTGTCTGGCTAGCACCAGCAACGACAAACGCACTGTGAGTTGCGGGTGTGGGATGTGTGGAAACACTCTTTTTTTAAAAAAAAAATGAAAAAGAAAATTTGTATGTTAAAGCTTAGCAATTCCTGGAATTACTGACTGTTGTGTGATTAGGTGAAAACTTTGTAAAGATTTGTCGTTGTGTTCAAACTTTGTAAAGATTTGTCGTTTGTATGCTAAAAGCATAACAAAATCTGAAATTGCTAACACATACATGGTAAAGATGAAATTTATACAGATTCATTTTTGTCATTGTTTTTTAAAAAACGTCTTGATGTTCTTTTCTAAAAGAGATGATTGAAAAATGACAAAACTGGCGATGGGTTTGGCAAAATTGTGTTGCACTTTGTCAAGCTGAATGCAGGTTATGACGGATTTGGTCATTGATGATAAAAGAAAATGTTGCTATCTTGATTGCCTTTGGTTGTGATGTTTCGATATTCGTTTTCAATGAAGAGAGATATAGATTTTGCTTTTGAATGGAGGTTACAATTATAATTGTAAGACTGTTCTTAAACTAATGATAATTGATGTAACACTGTATGGTTACATATATATATATATATAGATATATATATAAATACACACATACATACATGTAGCATTCTAATCATATATAGATATATATATATATAACAGCAGTGAGGGTCAGGAAAAACAGCGCCTTCCCTGTCAATGCAGGTGGCTGCTCGGACTCTGGGAGACCTGTGCGCAAGCTGGGAGAACGCGTGCTGCCCGAGATCATTCCCATCCTGGAGAAGGGCCTGGACTCGGAGGAGGCTGACCAGAGACAGGGCGTCTGCATTGGCTTGTCCGGAGATCATGAGCTCCACCAGTCGAGGGGGGGGGGGTCAGTACTGGGGGGGGGGGGGGGGGGGGGGGGGGGGGGGGGGGGGGATGGTGGAGGGATGGAGGGAGTGGTGGGGGGGCATGTGGTGTGGGCATGGGTGTGTGTTCTGTGGGGTGTGGCAGGGAGATGATTTGTGTCAGTGTTTATGTAATGTGTCATGCTTACATGGTGTCTTGTATAATGTAATGTCTCAGTTCGTGCAGTTTTGTTTGGTGTGATTTTGGTTGACAGTGTTTGTGTAATTGTCAGGTGATGCTGTGTATTGTAGTGACAATGATTGCGTTCAGTTCGATGTTTGCTTACAGCCCAGTGACTGTAAAGGGCCATTGCAGGGACTGTCGGTGTATGTGTATTGTAGGCTGACAGTGTCGGTGTGAAGCTGGGTTGCAGTGTTATGTAATGTGAAGAGACAGTGTGTAGTGTGAAATGATAATGCTTGTTTATATTGAAGTGACAGGTCTTTCGTCATGTGAGGTTGACAGTGTTTTGTGTAATGTGAGATGACTGTGTTGGTGTAATGTAAGGCGACTCTGTAAAGGTGAGATGATACTGTGTTGGTGAAATGTAAGGTGACTGTTGTAAACTGTAAATGTTTAGATGATTGTGTTACGTGAGATGACTGTTTTAGTGAATTGTGAATTAGGGAAAATTGAGATTACAGTTTATAATCTGAGATGACTGTTCATGTAATGCAGATGACTTTATGTGATGTGAGGTGACTGTTTAGGCCTTTTGTGATGTGAGGTGACTGTTTATGTGATGTGAGGTGACTGTTTTATGTGATGTGAGGGACAGCATGGTTAGCGTAGTGTAGCAGTGGTGTTAGTAATGTGAGATGGTTATTAGTGTAATGGAAGGTGAATTGTGAGGTGACAGTGTTTTATAGTAATGTGAGGTGACTGTTCATGTAATTGAGAGTGATAGTGTGACGGGAGATGCCCAGTATTTGTGTAATGTGGAGACAGTGTTGGTGCAATGTGAGGATGACAGTGTTTGTGCAATTATTCAGATAAACAGTGTGTAAAATCAGATGGCATGCTAGTGTGATACCATGTGATGGTGTTATGTCATATTGTTTTTGTAGTGCTAGTGTCATATGAGTGTTTAGTGAATTCTGTCTTGTTCGAAGGCAGTGTGTTTGTTGACCTGTGTCATGTCAGTGTTTGTCGACCTGTGTCATGTCAGGTGTCAGTGTTTGTTGACCTGTGTCGTGTCAGTGTTTGTTGACCTGTGTCGTGTCAGTGTCAGCTTGTTGACCTGTGTCATATCAGGTGTCAGTTTTTGTTGACCTGTGTCATGTCCAGGTGTACAGTGTTTGTTGACCTTGTTCATATCAGGTGTCAGTATTTGTTGACCTTGTCATGTCAGGTGACAGTGTTTGTAGGTGACCTTGTGTCATTTGTTGACCATTGTCAGTGTAGAACCTTGTTTGTCAACCTGTGTCATGTCAGGTGTCAGTGTTTGTTGACCTTGTCATGTTAGGTGACCTTGTTTGTCAACCTTGTGTCATGTCAGGTGTCAGTGTGTTTGTCAACCTGTCATGTCAGGTGTCAGTAGTGTTTGTCAACCTGTGTCATGTCAGTGTTTGTCAACCTGTGTCTGTCAGGTGACATTGTTGTTTGTGACCTTGTCATGTCAGGTGACAGTGTTTGTTGACCTTGTCATGTCAGGTGACTGTTGACCTGTGTTGTGTTGTGTAGATGTCGGTGTTTGTCGACCTGTGTCATGTCAAGTGACAGTGTTTTGTCGTCGATTTGTATCATGTCAGGTGACACAGTGTTGGCCTGTGTCATGTCAGTTGACACTTTGTCGATTTGTGTCATGTCAGATGTCAGTGTTTGTTGACCTGTGTCATGTCAGATGTCAGTGTTTGTTGAACTGTGTCATGTCAGATCAGTCAGTGTTTTGTTGACCCTGTGTTATTGTCCGGTGTCAATGTCTGTTGACCCATGTAATGTCAGTGTCTGGTTTTACCTGTGTCATGTGTCAGGGGTCAGTGTTTGTTGTCCTGTGTCATATCAGGTGTCTGTGTTTGTTGGTTGACCTGTGTGTCATGTCAGGCGACAGTGTTTGTTGACCTGTGTCATATCAGGTTGTCCAGTGTTTTTGTTGACTGTGTCATGTCAGGAGGTGTCTTGTTTTTTTTTAACTGGGTGTCATGTCACAGGTGACAATGTTTGTTGATCTGTGTCATGTCAGTGTTTTGTTGGTTGGCCTGTGGTCATGTCAGGTGACAAGGAGTGTTGTTGAACCTGTGTCATGTCAGTGTGTTGTTGGCCTGTATCATGTCATGTGACAGTGTTTGTTTAACCTGTGTCATGTCAGTGTTTTGTTGGTTGACCTGTGTCATGTAAATGTGTTTGTGACCTGGTGTCATGTCAGGTGAGAGGTGTTGTTGATCTGTGTCATGTCCAGTGTTGTTGGCCTGTTGTCATGTCAGTGTTTGTTGGCCTGTGTTCATGTCAGTGTTTGTTGGCCCTGTGTCATGTCAGGGGTTTGTTGACATGTGTCATGTCGGGTGACAGTGTTTGTTCGACTGTGTCATGCCAGGTGACGGGTATGTTCATGATTTTCTTACCCTGTGCGTGCAAGGTGATTGTGTTTCGTCGTCGACCTGTGTCATGTGTCGTACAGGTGACGGTGTTTGTTGACGTGTGTCGTTGTAAGGTGACTGTGTTTGTTGACACCTGTGTCAATGCCTGGTGACACGGTGTTTTTGTTGACGTGTGTCATGTAAGGTGACCTGTGTTTGTTGATCCTGTGTCATGCCAGGTGACGGTGTTTGTTGACGTGTGTTTGTCAGGTTGAGTGATGTCAGTGTTTGTTGCCGACCTGTTGTCATGCAGGTGACGGTGTTTGTTGACACGTGGTGTCAATGTACCATGACTGTGTTTGTTGTCCCTGTGTCATGCACAGGTAACGGTGTTTTGAATGTGTGTCTGTTTCGTGGTGATGTGTGTTGTCATGTGTGGTGACAGTGTTTGTTGACGTGTGTCGTGTGTAGGTGACCAGTGTGTGGACTGTGTCAGCCAGTGACATGTGTTTGTCAACCTGTGTCATGCCAGGTGACAGTGTTTGTTGACCTGTGTCATGCCAGGTGACAGTGTTTTTTGATCTGTGTCATGTAAGCATGACGGTGTTTGTTGACACCTGTGTCATGCCAGGGTGACGGTGTTGGTGTGACCTGGTCATGCCAGGTGACAGTGTTTTGTTGACCTGTGTTCATGTAAGATGACGGTGTTTGTGGACCTGTGTCATGCCAGGTGACAGTGTTTGTTGACCTGTGTCATGCCAGGTGACAGTGTTTGTTGACCTGTGTCATGTAATGGTAACTGCGTTTGTTGACCTGTGTTATGCCATGACGGTGTTTGTTGATGTGTGTCATGTGAGGTGAACAGTGTTTGTCGACCTTGTCATGCCAGGTGGACAGTGTTTGCGGACAGCCTGATCCCCACGGTGCGGTGGTTGTGCGCTGTGTGAACCCTTACCTTGTAGGTGCGACATGTGGCAGCCAAACACCTTTGACAACCTGCACAAAAAACATTGGACAGCGTGCCCTGGATGAGGATCCCTGCCCTACCTCCTGCAGCAGTTGGTTCAGTGTGTTTGTGCGTTCGTGCGTGGGTGCATGTGTGCATGATGCATGTGATCGGTGAGTGTGTGTGTACGACCTGTGTGATGTGTGTGTGTGTGTGTGTGTGTGTGTGTGTTGTGTGTGCGTGTGTGTTAGTGTGTGAATGTGGTTGTGAAAAAGGGGATATCTGCAAATGTGTGTGGTGTGCAAGAACCAATACAGTGTGTGTGTTGGTCATAAAGTGTGTGTGTGTGTGGCATGTGATCTGTATGTGTTTGTGTGTGTGTGGTGTGTCATCTGTGTGTGTGTTTTGTGTTGTGTGTGGGAGGTCTGTGTATGTGTGTGTGTGCTTGTGGTGTGTGTTGTGTGTGTGATCTCTGTATCTGGTATTTTGTGTGGCATCTGTGTATGTTCATGGTGTGATGTGTGATTGTGTGTGTGTGTGTGGCCTGTGTGTGGATGTGTGTGTGTGTGTGTGTGTGATCTGTTATGTGTTGTGTGGTGTGGGTTGTCATCTGTGTGTGTGTTCCGAGTGTGTGTGTGGGTGTGTGTAGGTGGTCCTGTGGGATGTGCAGGGTTCGTACACGCCCCTTGACAAGACCCTTGAAAAACCCTTTTAAATTTCAACTGGGTCAAAAAGGTCCTTGAAACCCTTTGAAAACTGCAGATATTATCCTACCATCCCTTGAAATCCCCTTTTAAAAATCGTTTTCGGACCAAAAACTGACCGTAACGTTTGAAGACGAATCGGAGAACAAACCACACCGACGAACGAGACTTCGGACATGGATTTTCGCCTCTCGAATCGTGTTGCGTGTCGTCTGCTTTTCAAGTAAAGGGAAGCCATTTCAATAGTCGGTTATCGTTTGCGCATGCGCAGTCGCGACTTCCGACAAAGGGCGCCATACTCCCTCATCTTCGTCGAAGTCCGATACACAATAACAGCAAGTGGGACAGATGTGTTGAAAGCTGAAGTGTTGTGGACGATTCATGCCATCAACAATCATAACAGTTTCCGATCTGCTGAAGACAACGCGAAACTGTTTGCAGCAATGTTTCCATATTCCTCGATTGCCACGAACTATCGGTGTGGGGAAACCAAAAGCAGATATCTTGCAACTTTTGGCATTGCTCCTTTTTTCTGTCAGAACTGAAAAAGAGTGTGAAATCACAGACTGAATCTTCAAATCAATCAATCGTCACGTCACGTCACTGTCCGTCTCCGACTTTTTAAGTGACTCATTTAAGTGCGCATTTGTTAAAAAAGAAAAGAAAAGAAAAAACATCCTACTTTCTTGTTCAAAAAGACAGCATTCATACCACACCCCTCCCCCCTAACTTACCTACCAGCTAGCCTACACCACCCACACCCACACACACACACACACACACACACACACACACAACACAACAAATATTATCATTACTATCATCTCTTACCCTTATATCCCCTCTATATATATATAATTATATAAAAAAAATGATACATAATATATAAAAATATAATATAAAAAATCCCCCCATCCCCCCCTTAGAATTATTATTAATCCCACCTTAACCACAACCATCACAAATATATCACACCACCACCCTAAACCAGCAAAGCACAACCCCAATCGTTTCACCCCAACCCCCCATCGTTTCCCTCCCCCCCCCCCCCCCCCCCCCCCCCCCCCCCCCTTGTTTTCCTCTCCATAATCCCCTCTGTCGTTTCCGTCTGGCGGCCATTCTTCCTACCACATGGACAGATAAGATAAGTCACTCTTTCGTTCTTTGTTTGTACTGTCTAAATGTTAAATATGGGTGGGGTTTTGTTTTTTTTTTTTTTTTTTTTTTCCTGAAGAAGATCCAAGAGGTTGAATTGCATTGTGTCTTGTCCTGTGCTTTGTTTGTCAATGTCCTTGGCGTAACTAACCCCCCCTCTCTCTCTCTAAATTTTGGTTCATTCTCCATCAGTCACTCCATTTTGAAATGAAAAAAAAAAAAAAAAGTTAAAGTGTGGAGCTGCAGGAAGGCTACCCACATTCGCCTTTTCAAAAGGGGTTACCCTGCTCCCTATCCTGCCCCAGAACAAGCATAAGCTAGTCCAGGCCCGCCAACCATTCACACACACTTCCACACGACAGCACATACAGTGGCTGTATTTTAAAAGTAAAGTTTGCTGAGCTCCCTCCTGAAATATGCTAGAGAGGAGGCCTCTGCTGCAGCTGCCGGTAGAGAATTATGAATATGTCATGCTTTTTGATGAATCATTGAACAAGGACTTGAAACAGAAGCAGCTGGACATTCATGTCAGATACTGGTCTGGAAAGCAGATTGAAAGAGAAGTGTAATCACCTTATCATCATGGCTGGATTACATGTGTAAGGTTATTATTCACTCTTTTTTTTTTTCAATTGTACGGCTAAATTTGCCCCTTAAAAATTAAAATATCCCCTTTAGAAACCCTTGAAAAACCCTTGAATTTTTTTCCTGTGAAAAAAGTGGGAACCCTGATGTGTGTGTGTATGTGTGTGTGTGATCTGTGTATTTGTAATTTGCATGTTCATGTGTGATCTCTGTGTGTATGTGGTGTGTGTGTGTGTGTGTGTGTGTGTGTATGTGTGCGTGTGTGTGTGTGTGTGTGTGTGTGTGTGATCTGTGCACCTTTTCGGACCCTTCCAACTGAAAGAAAATTGTTGGTTTGACAGGCCTCAGCTTCATGAGATGTATGAATGAGCCATTTCTGTCTGAAAAATCATGGTGTTAAACAGCTGTAGGATTTGGCATTGTAATTTGTTCATTGTTTCTTTCTATCGATTTACTTTTGGCCCTAAACTGGAACTCCATGGTCGAATGGACTAAAAGCAGCCTGACTTGAAGTGATGGGGCTTCATAGTGTTTCTCTCTTTTTCCTTCGCATGTTTTTCAGTGTTGGTGCAGTTTTAAGGCCCTTCGTAGTTCTTGAAGATGTCTCAATGGATTCCTTCAACTTTGGCTGTTGTATGTCAAGGCAAAGGTCTTTGCAAACTGTTTTCCCTGTCCTTTCGGCAAAGTTGTCTAATCTACCCTCCCTCCCTCATTGGTTCCGTGGAGGTCTGTTACAGTAAGGTGATTGGATCTCAATACATGGCTGTTATCTGCATCATTTTCTTAACCATCTTCAGTATGCACTTATCCGAGCTTAGTAACACCGAAACCATCGGCAAGATAGGTAACTCCGTAATTTGAACATGGTTTACTCAATTAAAAAAATAATTTGAAAGAGAGGAAAGAAAAGAATGAAATGAAAATAATTTTTAAAAATTCCTACGAATATACATGTTGCTATATCGTAAGTTTGAAGAATGTCACATGAGCCATTTACTCAGGGAAAAAAAAAATCTTCTTCTTCAGAACTTTCTTCCGAATCGTTGCTCATCATACCTTGAACCTCATCCCAGTCGAAATCTAGGTCACTCTAAGCTTCATCACCCAGCACTTTCACTTAGTCTTATGCCGTAAATTCTACAAATCGCAGTATCTCCATCACACTAAATCTCATTATAGAACGGCAGAAATCAAGTGTTAAAGCCATGGTGAAAAACCCGCATTTCGACTTCAAAATTTTAAAAATTTGTAACTCGAGAACCACGGCACGCATCGACTCGCGGTTTTTTTGCAGACGGTAGAAAAATGGGCTACAGGAGAAGGAAATCATGTGGTTCTCGCGCGAGACTTCCTTTTCTACGAGAAACATGGCGGCGCCCATTGTTTGCCACGTGTTTTACCGGGCGCTGGCAGGCCGCTCAGCATTTTGGCTGTGTGATTTCTGGTTGGGCGCTAGCGGCTAGGCGGGCGCCCGATTGACAAGAGAGTTAACTGACATCAGCAGATCTTTGTACTGGTCTATGTGCTGCTGGGTGGCTTGACATGCTTGTTGACTGGTAATACAATCAGTGTATCACATGTGTAATATCTTTTTTTGGTCACACCTCATTACCATGGCTTGGACTCTTTTCTTTTCTTTTTTTTTTTTTACCAGATTCACAGTGAGGGTCTATGTCTTGCATACTTACTGAAAGAGGGAAGAGGTCAATGCACTGAAAAGCTGGTCATGTGTTTCATGGAGAGGTTAATTTCCTTATGCATAAGATTCAGTCTGTACAGTGCTGATGTTGTCTGTGCTGCCCTTCACAGGATTTCTGGTTTGGATTGCTTGTCTGTATGTACACAGTTTGCATTGTCAGTGTCAATGTCAGTTTTTTGTGGCAAGATGAAAGCCTGTGTGGTGGTTAAGGCACATGATGAAGCCTGTGTGGTGTTAGATGTACATGATGAAAGCCTGTGTGGTGGTTGATGTATATGATGAAAGCCTGTGTGCTGTTTGATGCACATGATGGTGAAAGCCTGTATGGTGGTTGATGCACATGATGATGAAAGTCTGTGTTGTGGTTGATGCACATGATGATGAAAGCCTGTGTGGTGGTTAATGCACATGATGAAAGCCTGTGTGGTGGTTATATGTATATGATGAAAGCCTGTATGGTGTTTGATACACATGATGGTGAAAGCATGTGTGATGGTTGATGCACATAATGATGAAAGCCTGTGTGGTGTTAGATGTACATGATGAAAGCCTTTGTGGTGGTTAATGTATATAATGAAAGCCTGTGTGGTGTTTGATGCACATGATGATGAAAGCCTGTGTGGTTGATGCACATGATGATGAAAGCCTGTGTGGTGGTTGATGCACATGATGATGAAAGTCTGTGGTGTTTGATGCACATGATGATGAAAGCCTGTGTGGGTTTTTGATGCACGTGATGATGAAAGCTGTGTGGTGGTTGATGACATGATAATGAAAGCCATGTGGTGGTTGATGCACATGATGATGAAAGTCGTGTAGTGGTTGATGCACATGATGATGAAAGCGGTGCGGTGGTTGATGCATGTGATGATGAAAACCTGTGTGGCAGTTGATATACATGATGATGAAAGCCTGTGTGGTGTTAGTTATGTACATGATGAAAGCCTGTGTGGTGGTTAATGCACATGATGAAAGCCTGTGTGGTGGTTGATGCACATGATGCTGAAAGCCGTGTTGTGTTGATGCACATGATGATGAAAGCTGTGTGGTGGTTGATCGACATGATGATGAAAGTCTGTGGTGTTTGATGCACGTGATGATGAAAGCCTGTGTGGTGGTTAATGTATATGATGAAAGCCTGTGTGGTGTTTTTATATGCATGATGGTGAAAGCATGTGTGGTGGTTGATGCACATGATGGTGAAAGCCTGTGTGGTGGTTTACATGTACATGATGATGAAAGTCTGTGTGGTGGTTAATGCACATGATGAAAACCTGTGTGGTGGTTGATGCACATGATGGTGAAAGCTGTGTGGGTGGTTAATGCACATGATGAAAGCCTGTTGCCTGTGTGGTGGTTGATGCACATGATGGTGAAAGCTGTGTGGTGGTTGATGCACATAATGGTGAAAGCCTGTGTGGTGGTTGATGCACATGATGATGAAAGCCGTGTGGTGGTGTGATGCACGTGATGATGAAAGCCATGTGGTGGTTGATGCGTGTGATGATGAAAGCCATGTGGTGGTTGATGCACATGATGATGAAAGCCTGTATGGTGGTTGATGCACATGATGAAGCCTGTGTGGTGTTTTGATGCACATGATGAAAGCCTGTGTGGTGTTTGATGCACATGATGATGAAAGCCTGTATGGTGATTGATGCACATGATGATGAAAGCCTGTGTGGTGGTTGATGCACATGATGAAAGCCTGTGTGGTGGTTGATGCACATGATGATGAAAGCCTGTGTGGTGTTTGATGCACATGATGATGAAAGCCGTTGTGTGGTGTTTGATGCACATGATGATGAAAGCCTGTGTGGTGGTTGATGTGTACATGATGGACCCTGTACCTGAGTGCGGTTGGTGGAACAGGTGGAGCCCAGCATGTCAGAACAGGTGCTGGACGGACTGAAGCAGGTTGATGACGGTGAAGAGTCGGGTGGTGCTCCCTTACCTCATCCCTCAGGTAGGGGACAGAGTGTGTGTGGTGTGTGTGTGTGTGTGTGTGTGTGTGTGTGTGTGTGTGTGTGTGTGTGTGGTGTATGTGTGGGTGACAGTGTGTGTGTGTGTGTGTGTGTTGTATGTGTGAGTGTTTGTGTGTGTGTGTGTGTGTGTGTGTGTGTGTGTGTGGAAAGGCAAGTTTATAGGGATTGCATTTGAAAAGACATGATGGTACCCCACTTGAGGGAGATGCTCGCTCAGGCTGGCCTAGTCACTGGTTAAACAAATACTGTCAATAGAGTTTGTGGTGTACTGTGTACCTTGGACCACTGAACGCTACTGAAATGATAGGGCCGCAGTGCAGCGTCTCTCTTTTAATAGGTTGCCTCATGACATCACAATATTGATCGTTCCCAGTGGATTGCCTGTATCAGGGCTATGATGAGATAAGCCAGGAGCTGACTGGGCAGGGAGCTGAAATGGGCAGAGTGGGAATGATGCCACTGAAGTGGCGCGCAAAAGATGAGAGGGTGGGGGTGGGGTGGAGGATGCGGGCCTTTTGTCGCCTGCCACAGTTGGGTACCAGAGAAGGTAAGTATGTTCTTCACCAAACATGTCAGAGTGGTGTCAAAGATGTTACAGCTCTGTTCTTTACCAAGCATGTCAGAATGGTACCAAAGACATTACAGCTGTATTCCTTTAATTAGACTTTATAAGAATTTCTTCAGGACTGGTTTTGTGTTTTAGAGAGTTTTGCATGTGGTCATGGAACCATTACAAACATTGTTTTGATGTGTGTGTTATGGTTTTGATGTGGGCCTGTAGCATGTCTGTCTGTGTGCTCACACCAGCTGACGGCGCCCCCTGTCAACACCAAAGCCCTGTCCCTGCTGACGTCGGTGGCTGGTGACGCCTTGACCCGACACCTGAGCAAGATTCTGCCCGCTCTGTTGTCCTCACTCAGCACCAAGCGGGGCTCCCCTGAAGAAGAACAGGTAGGGAGTCTGTGTGTGCTGCAAGTTGGCTTTGCCCTTTGGTGCGGGCCTGCAATGGGTGTGGGGCTGTAGGGCAGAGAGAAGTTCTGTGAGGGAAGATAAAGGATCCATGCTAGTTTTCTGTTATTTGTCTTTCAGATTGTGCTGAGCACAAAATGACTTGGCTGTAGCTTGCATCATCTTTTTTTTTTTGTAGGCTGCCCTCTGATGAGGATCTGGTATTGAGCGTGGTCTGTTGGCGTGACTGAAGGTAACCGCTGGACTGTTTCAGTAACCAGAGATGTGAAAACTACCCAGAAACATATAGATAAACATGATTTTACAAAGGGGAAAAAAAAACTGTTCTGCTTTGCATTCGCATCCACGGTGACCAGGGAAAGCAATTCACTTGTTAGGGCCTTCCCTTGGCTAGTTTTTGTTAGCTTTGATTTGGTTGAACAGCTTTGACTAATTCATCTACGTAAGGTTTTGTTCTTGTCAGGAACATGACCTGTCACGACTCCTGAATTCTGGGTGTTGTAAACTATTTCTGCACATCCCTGAATATAACCAGTGCTAGACAAAGTAGAATGGGCAGTAACAAAGCCAGGCTGAATTTGCCCAAGGATACATATATGTAACAAGCAGATGCATGGTCTTGGTTGGAGATCTGTCTCTTGAATATAGTACTTGGAAGTGTCTCTAGTGGGCTTAACACTATACTTATTCAGGTGGTTGCCTTGTAGTCCGTCTGTAGGGAGCTTGCGCACTTTTAGGTATGCTTACAGGAGTACCCACTGGATACAGCTATTCAGATGAGAAGCGGGGTTGTGTACAATTCGTACTTTTGCTGTTTATATCACTAGAACTGGTGATGATTCAGTAATGGGTAACTGATGTCATACCTTCAGTATTAAGATCTGTGTAGATGATGCCTCCAGTAGTCATTCCAGTATTACCAAGATCTACATGGCTGATGCCCCTATAGTCAGTCCAGTGGAACTGTGATCACATAGCTGATGCCTTCTGTAGTCATTGCAATAGTACCATGATCTGCATAGCTGATGCCCCTATAGTCATTCCAATAGTACAGTGATCTACATAGCTGATGCTTTCTGTAGTCATTCCAATAGTACAATGATCTACATAGCTGATGCTTTCTGTAGTCATTCCAATAGTACAATGATCTACATAGCTGATGCTTTCTGTAGTCATTGCAATAGTACAATGATCTACATAGCTGATGCCTCCTGTAGTCATTGCAATAGTACCATGATCTGCATAGCTGATGCCTCCTATAGTCATTCCAGTAGTACCATTATCTGCATAGCTGATGCCTCCTATAGTCATTCCAATAGAACCACGATCACATAGTTGAAGCCTCATACACTCATTCTAATGGATCCCAAGACCTCTGTAGCCGAGGGCCACACTGATGTGTCTCTGTGCACTATGTGCAGGAGCTGGAGTACTGCAAGAAGGTGGTGCTGTCGGTGACGGACGAGGTCGGGGTGCGCACCATCATGGAGGACCTGCTGAGCGTGATCAGCGCCACCAGTGCGGGTGGGGAGGCGGCAGGCAGGGCACGGAGCTGGGCAGCGGTGACACTGTTGCAGGCATTCTGCAGCAGCACGGGCTGCGACATCACCGAGTACCTGCCCCAGCTGTTCCGTGGCCTGATCCAGCTCTTTGTGCAGACGGACCCCCCTCTGCTGCTGGCTGCCTGGACCTGTCTGGACTCCATCACCAAGGTGAGGGGCAGGGGAACAGGGTGTACTTGGTGTCTGTCTGTTTAATGATGTTGGAGGTTTGGCGCGCGTTTTTCTCCCTTGGGAAGGGGCTCAAGGTAGTCTGCAGTGAATGTGATTACCATATTAATGTTTAGTACACATTGACAGAAAAGAAGAAGTACGTCGGATGAGGAAGTGATTGTCTGCAACTGTTTACGTTGCTTGTTTACACACACGCAAGCATGCACGCACACATGCGCATGTGCGCACACATGCACATGCGCGCACGCACACACATACTCACACATGCATGCACGCACACCACACGTATAGACACATGCAAACGCTCACATGCACACACACACGCACATCCATCCAAGTTTGTTATTCCATAACTGGAAATAACAAAAGACTGTTCTCTCACACACACACGCATACTCGCACACAAAAACACACACACACACACACACACACACACACACACTCACACACAAACATCCATCCAAGTTTGTATGTTCCATAATTGGAAATAGTGAAAGAATTTATAGTATAAGATAAGATAATGTTGCTTATAGCCCAGCCGACTGTAAAAGGCCATATCAGGGTTGTCACCACGTTTAAAATCAGCTCATAAGTCATTGAAAAAAAAAAAAAAAAAAAAAAACCAAAAAAAAAAACCTTTCACACATCTCCTTAAATGACATCTAGAAACGCACCAGAAACTTCATTAAAAATCTTTCTTCCATAAAATCTTAAATCAGATGAAAAATATTAATCTCTCTCAAAACCCCAAAGATCACATCAGGCGGGACATCTCTGAACAGGATTTTTCATGGAATCTGCTGTAAAATGTTTGTGTCGCACATCGTGCAAGTCCCAACACTCTAAAAGAAATATGTTTCATTGTGAGT
The DNA here is from genome assembly GCA_016801955.1 of Conus betulinus. Classification (NCBI taxonomy): domain Eukaryota; kingdom Metazoa; phylum Mollusca; class Gastropoda; order Neogastropoda; family Conidae; genus Conus; species Conus betulinus. The sequence continues at coordinate 227,402 of JADBJO010003477.1, read as the reverse complement.
GGCACATGACATGGAATGCACCACAGAGCTTTCTCTTCACTCTTTAAAAGGTATGAATGGGTAAAATACGAATGGCCGGGTGTGTGCAGCCGACACAGAACTGTTTCTTCTTTACGACCACCAGATGTAGATGAGAGGGAACTCCTTAAGGTTTGGACGGATCTGAAAGAGTTTGTTATCCATTTGTGTATTCCAATCCTCCTGCCAGAGGTCTCTGACATAATCGTTAAATTTGGGTTTCAGATCTTAGCAAGGGATATATATGTTGGACTGTTTCTCTGTTGTGGCATTCTTGGCCAAACGATCAACCATTTCATTCCCTCCGATGCCAGCATGACCAGGAACCCAAGCCAGATAATGTTGTAACCCTCAATTTATAGTTTTCCTGTTTCCATATGACCATGTCTAGGAGAACAAGCTCACTCTGGTGTTCTTTTATTCTTTTTTTCTTTCTTTTTACTTTTACTTTTTTTTGGCACAAATGCATTTCATCATTACGACATGTAAAGGCAAAGCAGTCGATCTGGTAACTAAGGTACAATGCATTCTGTCAGCACATCGAATTGTTACAGTACATTTCTTGCCAATGGTATTTTTATCTGTTACTTTGCACAAGATTTCTTACAGGGATACCACATCTTTTGAAAATCTGTGAATTGCATTTGCATGCAGTGCATATATTTTTTTATTTTATGTTTGCTCTTTAACTTTTTCAGAAATTGTCGGGGATTAGGTTTGTTCTTATTGACTTTACATTTATGTGAAGAAAATTCAGCAAACAGTAGGTACCTATTCATTGGTATACTCCGTAAGGGCTCATTCCTTGTGCTTGTTTGCTTTTCTTATTTCTCCCACCATTTTGTTCATTTGCTTCTTTTTATAAAATTAGAACTAATTAACTGGTCAACTGTTAATTGGGTAGGTATGCCCCCTCCCCCACCCCCCTCCCCTTCCACACCGCTCTTATTTTCCTTTGCTGTTGGTGGAATAGGAATACCTATTACCTGTTGTTATTCCCTCAACCACCATGATCATGAGCAAAGGAGGGTAGATGGAAGTTGAGAGAGGAGGGTGAGATGGTTTTGTGTGGCTGGCTTGGCGATCATGATAAAAACTGTGCTATTTGTGAAGACTGACCGTGTGCAGAAACTGGACACCAGCGAGATGCTGCCTCACATCGCCAGTGTGCGACAGGCCGTCAGGTTTTGCTGCCTCCGACTTCAAGGGCAGAGAACTGCCAGGCTTCAGTATTCCCAAGAAGGTAAAGGGACACTAACACCTGCTTCAGTATTTTCCCCCAAATGGTCAAATAAATCCAGCTTCAGTGGTCCCCAAATGGTAGACTCTTGCTGCAGTAATCCCCAAATGGCAGGCACCTGCTGCAGTATGCTGTTCCTAAATGAAAACAATTTTTGGTCTGTCGTGTGTGTGATCAATAGGTTATTTACATCTTTTCACTGCAAGGCATAAGAAAAAAAAAGAAAAAAGAAACAGCAGCAAACAACCAAAACCAAGAAAAAGATGGGGATATTTTTGTAAGTCCTCCCCCATAGTGCTAAATTCCTTCCTGATTAACCTGGATGAAAACAAAAACATGTTGTCATTCTTGATTGGCAGATGCGAGTAGACCTGTAGTGAAGAGAAAATGGTGGTGAATGTGGTTTAGGAGTTCAATGATCAAGGGACAGATTTTCCACCCTCTTTCTTTTTAAGATCATCGAAGGGAAAAAAGAGTGCAAGTGTGGTTTTTATGATATAAACACTAGAATTTCAGGTGTATATTTCTTTGGATTGGAAGATGGACTGATATGGGTAATGGCGTGTTCAGGGCATTGCTCCTGTGCTGCCCATTTTCCGTGAAGGCATCCTGAACGGCGCTCAGGAAGTAAAGGAAGCGGCTGGCACTGGGACTAGGGGGGTCATCGCGCTGACCAGCTCCGAGGCTTGAAGCCTTCCGTAGTCAACATCACTGGACCCCTCATCCGCATCTGACGCGCTTCAGCTTTGGAATGTCAAGGTTGCTGTGTTGGATGACCTTGACGGGTGCTTCTCAGTAAAGTTACATGTGGGGGGAGAATGGAGGGGGGTGGGGGGGAGGGGAGCTCCTACATGTTGTTGGTATGGCGGAGGCCATATCATTATGACTTCAGGAAAAATGATTGACAAACATTTACCCATCAACAAATTTTTGCTGAGTTTAATGACAATGATATTCTAAGATCCTATAATTTGTAATTTAGAGGTTCCACTTACCAAAAGAGCCCTTAGAATCTTGACTTTCATCGATAGACTGTCAAAAATAATTTCATTAGTTCCAATTATTGGCCTTAGTATTTACGGCTTTGATATTGTTCCAAGCCGTGATTAATATGACATAAGCCCCTAACACCTAATGTTTTATACAATGGCATTAATGATAACACACCCAATGAATAGAAAGTTCTGGAGATGCGAACCTTGCAGGACATATAAGCTGGTCCATTGGCAAGCACAGCCGTTTTTTAAAACCATCTGCGTGTGTGTGGTATACTATGTCTACCACGACAGGTAAAGGCCACGTGTGTGTAGTAAGTCAAAGTGTGCAGATGTTGTGAGCGATGTTTGAGTTATTTCCATATCACTGGAGCGTTGTGTGTGATTTTATCCGATAGCCAGAGTCGACAGTGTGGTCTAAGGCTGGCCTCGGCTTTCTTTAAAATAAATCTGGACAGTCAAGCATGCAGAGATCACTAAATGAAAAGAAGTACAAACAGTTCTGTGGGGAAAAAAAAAGATTTAAAAATAGGCCTGTATACCATGAATCTCACAAACAAATTCAGTTTTCTTTTGAATAGTCAAAGCTCTTGATTAGAAACAAGAATTTCCATGTTCTTCTTTTGCAAAGTTATTGTAAGCACTGTATTTGATCTGGTGTCTGGAGACAGTACTTCAGCAGAAAGAAATCAATCAGCATTTGTTGGGCTCTCTCCTCTGTATTTGATGATATAATCCATCCAGTGTCTGCACGTACGGAGGGGGTCTGCATTCAGGGATTCATGGTATTTTTGACAGTTTAGTTCTTGGTAGCAAATTATAAGTTTTTGTCCGATGTTTAAGGTATTGTTACTTCCGTTCAGAGGACATCTTTTGGATAACAGCAACAGCAAACAAAAAAAAAAAAGAATTGTTCGACTGGCTTGACTACATCTGAGATAATCTGTTCCATGTATACTGAGTGTTACTTACTAAAGAAAAAGAAGCTAGATGCTGGACTTGGAGGAAATGGAGCTGAACATCAAGATTGGATCTATACAAGAAGCTGTACGTAGGCTTGTTCTTCATGAAAAATGATGAACAGTAGCAGACTGAACATCACTCAAAGGAATCTACACATATTTGGAGGGTGAGGGAACAAAAAGCAAGAGACCCCCAATATAAATGCTCAAAAAGAAATGTGTCACATTGAAAACAAAAACCAACAACATATCTTGAAGGATATTCGGGAGATTTGCTATAGAAAAAAAACAAAACTGTCCTGATCTTTTGTTGTGGTGTTTTTTTTGTTTTCATTTAAATTTTTTTTCTGCTAAGTTGCAAATCTTCTCCCACAACATACTCAAAGGGAAGATCGAGATCTTATTACTGTGGAAACGCAGCAGATCAGCAGCGACGAGTACATTTTTATTTTTGTCCAGTTTATTATCCGCTTTGGCCTTGTAGTACACAACATGCCCTGGTCGTTCTATCGGGAGGCGTTTTTCATTCATACGTTTCATTGTTGTATCATTCTCGTTTGTTCATTTGGTGTTTTTAATTATAGCAGTAATTTGTCTTTTTTTTTTTTTCCTGTTCGGGGGGAATGATGCTGAAGCCCTTCTTGCCTCAGCTACAGACGACCTTCATCAAAGGCGCTCAACGACACCGAACCGCCGCTCGGTGCGTCTGAAGGCGGCCACGGCACTGGGCAAGCTGATTGTGATCCATGTGCGTGTGGACCCGCTGTTCACAGAAGCTATACACAGGCATCAAGACCTCCGACGACACCAGCACCAGGTCAGTCCTCGATCCAGGCACAGAAAGGCTGTTTGTTGTTAACCCACTCAGATAGCACCCTAAAGAAGGGAGGTCCAGTTTTTTTCAACTTGAGAAGAACAAAAAAACCTCTTCACAAGGTTTGCACAGGGATTCTGCTTCGTCACAAACAGATTAAGAAACATAAGCACGAAGAGGATGTTGCCATTGTAGGAATGTGCTATCTCGTTTCAGGTAACTGCTGAGGTGTTTCCCATATGTTTATTTTAAGAACATGTCTTCGCATGCTGGGATGTTGCTTTTTGATGTGTGGCAGGCTTTGTTTACTGAGGTGTCATTTGAGGTGAGATTCAGGTGAGAGTGGAGCCTGAATGTCCAAACCAAGAAAAAAAAGGCAAGCAGGAAGTACAGTTAGATAATGCTGTTTCAGAGGTAACCATGGCGTCCAGATTATCGACATCTGTTAGCTCCTGTATGAGATGCCAAGAAGAAGTATTTCAGACTGTTAGATACTTTGAGTACTCCAAGAGTTCACTCGGTTTTAAGCTTTCTTGAACACCAAACTCAGCTTGCTCATCTCACACAATGGGACGTTTCAGCTTTCAAGGGCTGCAACTTTCCAGAACCGATGTCCATAGGAAGACTGCAGTAGCTTATGTGGTGCTTGTCTCTCTTTACATGGTTATGGTGTAAAAGGGTGGTAGATCAGTCATATTCTTTCTTGCAAATAGTGTTTGAAACCTAACTCCAAAAACGTTGATATGAGGATTATAAGACGTTAGATGATTGTAGCAGATCTGTGCCTTCAGGAGAATGTGTGATTGACTGTAAAAACTCTGTAGTTCAGGAGAATGACTGTTGTACAAACTCTGTGCTTTAGGAGGATAACTGGTTGTACACACACACACACACAACAACACCACACACACAACACACACACCACCTGCAGCTACAGGAAGGACTCTTGGGCGCTGGTGCAACGAGCCTCCCCGCCGTACGCTTCGGAAGTACCGGTCGAACCCGATCCCAAACGTAGCGTGTGTCACAGTAAACGTACGTCTCAAACGGCCTTCGGCATCAAGTTCAACCGGACCGTTCGAGATACGTCGTGATCTATTCGAAACGGACAGCTAGTATCCTCCAAACCAATCAACGCTCAGCATTGAGCCGACACCCTGGCACATGGAAACAATGGCGTCTTCCAGCAAGGTGGTCAAACTTGTCGATTCAGAGACCAAACAATTAATTGAATTGTACCAAGGCCATGATGTGCTTTGAATGTCAATTCAAAAAATTATAAGAATCTGAAATATTCGAGAAAAAGCTTTGTATTCAATTGTACAGTCGTTTGAAGCGGCAAGTGGGATCACAATGACCTTCACCTCACATCCGTTTTAAAACTATCGTGAAGCACTCCGTCCGTTTCGACACTGACTGGTCAGACCGCACAGGTTCAAACGTTTCGGTGTGTGTGAGTGTGTGTATGTAGTGTGTGTGTATTAGTCTGTGTCTGTGTGTGTTGGTGTTGTGTGTGTATGTGTGAGAGTGTGTGTGTGTGTGTGAGAAAGGGAGATGGACCTTAATCAGAGTTCGACTTTTCTTTTTCTTTTCTTTTTTTTTTGCGAGGCGAGTAAGCAAATTTGAGAGATGCATAACAATGAAAAACCACAAACAAAAAAGTATTTCAGAGGAAAGAAATTTGGGAGGAGGGAGAGGGATGGGAGTGGGGGGGAGGGAGGGTGTTTTGGAATCCACGGTGCGCTCACTGCAGTGTTGGTACGCTAGCAGATGACATCGATGTCACAATGCTGCATGTAAACTTCTCTGCAGGAGTGGATAGAAAGATTGACAAAAGCCCTGCAGCATTGTATGATTGGACAGTTGACAGCACCACTCATTACCGTATTTGCATCAGATTGTACAGTTTTGAAAGGGAGTGGGACAAAGTAGGGTGACCTAACTCCCGATACTACTCTCACGATCCTAGTTCATGAGATAAAAAGCCAGCAATAAACGTCATAGTTGGGGGATGGTCTGGCCCATGCTCACAGCCATTTGCTTTGTCAGAACACTATTCAGTTCAGTGTTTTATTGACTTTATTCCGATTGTTTTTCCATTCACTATGACGTCACCACCAAGCACTTTACGTACTCGACCTTGCCGTACATTTACACAGATCAAGTGCTGGGAATATTGAATAGACGGTCGGTTGTTCCTAATACAGATGAAGAAGACCCAGACAGTCACGAGTAAAGAACGATAGTGAGGGCTTGACCGAATTATTCCAACGTGAAGCGTTGGACCGTGGCCAAATTGTTATGAGAGGCTGATAAGAACGCCCACTTACTACCCTACCGCGTGTGCCCCAGTGTTTTTGCGTTGAGCCAGCCAGCACTGACTGACTGTTCACTAACTCTATGTGAGGGAGCCAACTAAGACTTTAGGCAACGAACTTCACACACACGCTGCGGGCCGACTCTTGCTGGTCGAGGTTGAAGGGGGGTGTGGCCAACAGACACGTGAGAGGCAAGTAGCGCAGACGTGTTTCGAGTGGGTGTACAGCTGATTATATAGATCAACTGAATGACAAGGGTTCAGAGACCAACAGGCACATGAATGACTTTGTGTTCATAAAAAAAATATATATATATATATTTACTGTTGAGAGTGAAAGGGTGTGTGTGTGTGTGTGTGTGTGTGTGTTCCCTTTTTTTCTTTCTTACATGTGTACCAGTTAGGCATAAGAATGTGTGTGTGTGTGTGTGTGTGGTGTGTTCCCTGCTATTGGAGTAGTTGTATTTGTGGCTGTTTCATGCACTTTTCTGTTGGAAATACCATACTTTCTGGTCTTCAGTTGTGAGTGGAGTATTTTTCCTCCCTTGTTGAGAGTTTGTTGGCATTCTTTCTTTATTTTTTACGCTTAGAAGAAACATAACATTCTTTTTTTTTTTTTGCATTTTTTTGTGCACTTGAAATCACTAAAAAATTGAAATTGTTGTTGACTTACCATTACTAACATGTTGTGATATAATAAAAGTACAGTGTATCTCCTCCATTTTACAAAAAATAGCATGAGAATTGGTGGTTTAGTTCCAGAGATATCCGCGTTTCACATATGCTGGTATACAATAAGAGCTTTTTGGAAAAATGGCTGGCGATGGGGATTTATGCAAAATAGATGTCTGGCGGTGAAAGGGTTAATAGTCATGAGATTCTCAAACTGTGTAGTGTGTCAAGTTACATAAGGGCTTGAACCCTGCTTAATAGTCATGAGATTCCCAAACCATGTAGTGTCAAGTCATATCACCCAGCAGTAAAATGAATTTGTTGTGGTTTTGATGTTTGTGGTATTCTTCAGTATTACACACACACACACACACACACACACACACATGTATACATATATATGTATATACATACATGTATATATATTCGCATATTACCATTTATTGTTTTTTTAAGAGAGGGGTGGTGAGTGGGGGCTGTCACATGAAAAAGGAACATATCTATTCTTTCTTTGTTGTGGGTTAAGTTTGTTGCCTGGTTTGATCACACAGCATCTTCGCATTTGAAGTGATGGTAGTGAAGGTGTTCAGCGTGGTCTTGGTGACGCGCGTCTCTCCCCCTCACCAGACTGGTAAAGGACCTTGGTGTTCTCTGAGTAAACACACAGTTGATGCAAACAGCTATTCCTCAGACTTGTCCATGCTTCTCCAGTCAACTGTGGCACAGCAGGTCTGTTTGGAAATACTGCTCCACCAACACTAAATCCAAAACTGGTCACTTCTCCAATTCTCTTTTACATTGAGCAATGTTGATCCAGCTTAGACTACTGTCCACACAAGAGTGGAGAGAAATAACCCAACCTCAGAACCTTCCTTTTGCTGATCTGATTTTAGTCGACCTCCGTCTGTTTTGAAGTTTTTCCCCCCATTGGTCCTTAGTTGATGTGCGTGCAGCTGTTCTTTGTAAGTCATGGAAATTGCATGTATGCGGATGATGTGTGCAAACTCACAGACTCGTACTTTTTGCTCAAGATACAATTGTTGTGTTCCATGTGATCCTTGTGGAGATTGTTTCAAACTGCAGGCGGAAATTGAAACGAGGAAAGACAGAATTACTGGACCACCAAAAACGAAAAAACAAGCAATTTATGAAATAAAAGCAAGGCATTTGAACCTGCTGGGTCTTTTTCAGGCAGAGCAAATAAAATTCAAAACAGTGAAAATGAAGTGTGAATAGAGTCGTATATCTCTTCGGTTTGGGTGCCAAATTTGGTCTTGGCCTGAAAAAGACCCAGTGGATTGAAATATGTTTTGTCATTTGTTTGTTCCTTTGGCAGCCCAGTGATTGTGTGTTTTTGTGGTAGTGAGGGTGTGTGTTGCTGGTGATGGGCAGATTCAGACAGCAGCATGGACTGGATGCAGCGTCATGGGCGGTGCTGCGCCCTGGGGTGTGTGTGCTGAAGGAATGTCCGGCCAAAGTGTGCCGCTGCCCCTCAGCTCTAGTCTGGTGCACACTGTGTCCGCACTGGCTGCTGCAGATCGGGTGAGGAGCTGTGTGGGATGTTTGTGTGTGTGTGTGTGTGTGTGTGTGTGTGTGTGTGTGTGTGTGAGGATGGGAATAGTGTGTGTGTGTGTGTGTGTGTGTGCATGTGTGAGAGGATGGGAATAGTGTGTGTGTGTGTGTTCTGTGTGTGTGTGAGAGAGAGAGGATGGGAATAGTGTGTGTGTGTGTGTGTGTGTGTGTGTGTGTGTGTGTGTGTGTGTGTGTGCGTGCGAGAGAGAGAGAGAGAGGATGGGAATAGTGTGTGTGTGTGTGTGTGTGTGTGTGAGAGAGAGGATGGGAAATAGTGTGTGTGTGTGTCTCTGTGTGTGTGTGTGTGTGTGTTTGTGTGAGTGAGAGAGAGAGGATGGGAATAGTGTGTGTGTGCGTGTGTGTGTGTGTGAGAGAGAGGATGGGAATAGTGTGTGTGTGTGTGTGTGTGTGTGTGTGTGTGTGTGTGAGAGAGAGAGAGAGAGAGTGAGGGAAGTAGTGTGTGTCTGTGTGAGAGAAAGAAAATTGTGTGTGTGTGTGAGAGAGAGAGAAAGGGAATGTGTGAGAGAGAGAGAGAGAGAGAGAGAGAGAGAGGAGGGAAAAGTGTGTGTATGAGAGAGAGAGGAGGGAATAGTGTGTGTGTGTCTGTGTGAGAGAGAGGAGGGAAATAGTGTGTGTGTCTGTGGGAGAGAGGAGGAGGGAAATAGTGTGTCTGTGTGAGAGAGGAGGGAATAGTGTGTGTATGAGAGAGAGAGGGGGGAATAGTGTGTGTGTGTGTCTGTGTGAGAGAGAGAGATGAGGGGAATAGTGTCTTTGTGAGAGAAGAGAGAATAGTGTGTGTGAGAGAGAGAGAGAGAGAGAGAGGAGGGAATAGTGTGTGTATGAGAGAGAGAAGAGGGAATAGTACGTGTGTGTCTGTGTGAGAGAGAGGAGGGAAATTGTGTGTGTGTGTCTGTCTGTGTGAGAGAGGAGGGAAATAGTGTGTCTGTGTGAGAGAGGAGGGGGAATAGTGTGTGTATGAGAGAGAGAGGGGGAATAGTGTGTGTGTGTCTGTGTGAGAGAGAGGAGGGAAATAGTGTGTTTTTGTGAGAGAAGAGAGAATAGTGTGTGTGTGAGAGAGAGAGAGAGAGGAGAGAAATAGTGTATGTGAGAGAGAGAAAGGCGGGAAAAGTGTGTGCACATGAGAGAACTGGGAAATAGTGTGTGTGTGTGAGAGAGGAGGGAAATAGTGTGTTTGTGTGAGAGAGGAGGGAAATAGTGTGTGTGTGAGAGAGAGAGAGAGGAGGGAAATAGTCTGTGTGTGAGAGAGAGAGAGGAGGGAAGTTGTGTGTGGGTGTGTGAGAGAGGAGGGAAACTGTGTGTGTGTGTGAGAGAGAGAGAAAGTAGGGAATGGTGAGTGAGTATGTAAGGAGTGGAAGGGAGGGGTGTTGGGGTGGAGGAGAGGGAGTGGATTGAGATATGTGCACAACCAGTACACTTTTTCGTATGTTGTGTAGGACTTTACAGACATTTGAAAAAGAAAAAAAGTGAAAGTCCAATAACCTCATTGCCATAAGGGCAGTGAACTGTTAGGGATCTATAAATGTCTAGGGCCTTGCAGTGTGGCTGAGAGAGACAGTCCTTCTCCTTCCACTGCTTCCACCTGCCCTGATCTGAATCAGGTACCCATTTACTGCTGAGTGGACAGAGAGGGGTTTCAAGTCATAAGAATCCCTCCCCATGAGTGGGCTGAACTTGCGTCTGTCAGCTCAGCAGCTGAATGATGTCACCATTTAAACATGGGACCCTTTTGTTTAGAAAAGAAAAACCAAAAAAAAAAAAAAAAAACCAAAAGAAAGAAAAACCCCTGCCACATTACCCAGCTATTGAAAACATTTTAGTTAAGTCTATTCACAGTGAACGTGGTGGCCAGGTTGTCTTTTTTTTTTTTTTAAATTTTTTTTTATTTAGTTAACATTCTTACTGTAAACGATGACAGTTTTGCGCATGGTGGTGGTGTCACTGCAGTACACATCAACATCAGACGTGATGTCTTCTGGTGTGGGTGTGTTCAGTGAAGAAGCTGTGGAGACTCAGCGGTTCCCATAGTGTGCCTGTTGTGTGGAAAACACTTTGTTCTCCGCTGAAATAGACTTTGTTCTCTGGTGAAAAAAGACTTTGTTCTCTAGTGAAAAAGACATTGCTCTAAGGTGAAAAAAATCCCTTTCATGACAGATATCCATTTTCTGATGCAAAATTGCTGACATGTTCTGTTCTTTGGTCAGAAATGCTCCGCTCTCTTGTGAGGAGGAATTGTCCCGCAGCCTGTTTGTTACAGAGATGTGGAGTGGGAGTTATTAGGTGATGGGGAATGTGGGAGATTGTTACGTGATGGGGAATGTGTGTATGCGAGTGATAAGGGACTGAGATCAGCGTACTGGTAGAGTGGAACGCAGAATGTGTGGGATGTAATAGGCACAGTAGTCTGTTCTCTTCGAGTTTTCACCACACATGAATGGGTTGTACGCTGCAAACAGGTAGCCTCACACAAGCATGCTTTCCATTATGGCTTCCCTCTACCAAGTCCTGAAAATTGACAGATGATGATGTTGTTTGGGAAATGTAATTTGCCAGATTTATGGCTTTAAGACATGGTAAATAAAGAAAGAAATTTGATTCTCACTGAAGTTATCACAGTACAGATTTTGGGAGAAAAAAAAATTGCCTTTCAGTCTGTAAGTTTGTCCTGATGTTGTGGTAAGTAATTGATGTTTCTTTTTTCATTAGATGCTAAATGCATTGGTAAGTGATTCATTCTGTTTGATCTCTAAAACAGACATAACCCCCCCCCCCCCCAAGAAAAAAAAGTTAAGCAGTGATCTGTCAGAATATTTGAGTTACCATTTTATGATGCCAAAGAATTCAGAAAGATGTCTTGTTTCAGGGTGCTTGTGGCATACTATTATTTCAAGCAATCCTAAAGAAATGATAGCTCAGAATGTTTGTGGACATTGTGGAGAGACGCAGTCAGTGTGTGAGTGTACAGGTGATCAACCCAGTAGAATTGGGTTGACCAGGATATGCAGTCAGTGTGTGAATGTACAGGTGATCAACCAGTAGAATTGGGTTGACCTGGATATGCAGTCAGTGTGTGAATGTACAGGTGATCAGCCAATAGAATTGGGTTGACCTGGATATGCAGTCAGTGTGTGAGTGTACAGATGATCCAGTGTGTGAGTGTACAGGTGATCCAGTGTGTGAATGTACAGGTGATCAACCAATAGAATTGCGTTGACCTGGAGGTGCAGTCAGTGTGTGAATGTATGGGTGGTCAGCCAACAGGATTGTGTTGACCTGGATATGCAGTCAGTGTGTGAGAGTACAGGTGATCAACCAATAGAATTGTGTTGACCTGGAGATGCAGTCAGTGTGTGAGTGCTCAGGTGATCCAGTGTGTGAGTGTACGGGTGATCAACCAATAGAATTGCATTGACCTGGAGATGCAGTCAGTGTGTAAGTGTACAGGTGATCAACCAATAGAATTGGGTTGACCTGGAGATGCAGTCAGTGTGTGAATGTATGGGTGGTCAGCCAACAGGATTGTGTTGACCTGGTTGCAGATTCCGATCTGTCTGGGAGGCGTGCGTGCAGTGGGCTATCTCCTGAAGTACCTGTCGCAGGACGGACATAATGCCACGGACGCTCACAGTCTGGCTGCCGTGCTGGTCAAGGTAATGTTGGCAAACAGGCTGGCCTCCCAAGTCCTGTCCTGTCCTTCCCTCCCCCTGTCTCCTGCTGCAACAACCCCCCCCACCACCTTTCCCTTTGTCAGCCCCTGGAGATACCAGTATGGTTATTGCTTTCTTCAGCCCTTCAGGGAGATGAGACTTGTGATTGCATAGCTTCTCCTGTCCGAGAAGGGAGTTGAGAGTTTTAATTCCATTTCTCCTGTGCCAGCCCCTAAGAGATATATGAGTTGTGATTCCATTTCTCCTCTGTCAACCCCTAAGAGATATATGAGTTGTTATTCCATTTCTCCTCTGTCAGCCCTTAAGAGATATATGAGTTGTGATTCCATTTCTCCTTATTCAGCCTCACATGGAGTTTTTAGTTTTGATTCCATTTCTCCTCTGTCAACCTCTAAGAGAAATACGAGTTTGTCATTCTGTTTCTCCTCATTCAGCCTTAAATGGAGTGCTTAGTTTTAATTCCATTTCTCCTCTATCAGTCCAGATGGGAGATGTGAGGTTTGAATGCATTTCTCCTCCTTCAGCCGTCGAAGGGAGATGTTGGCTTTGATTCCATTTCTCCTGATCCCATTTCTTTTCCTTCAACCTGAGAGGTGAGGGTTTTAAATCCACTTCCCTCTCCTCAACCCCAACAGGAGCTATCAGATTTTGATTCCATTCCTCCTTCTTCAGTCCTGATAGGAGCAGGTAAACAGGAAATTTTTGTGTGTGTGAGAAAATTGAATATCAATCACAGAGAAAACACTGCTTATGAGTAGAAGAGGAAGACCAACAACTGTGCATGCTTGGACCTTGCATGGTATCAGAAGCAGGTTTTTTGTTTTTTTTTCCCAAAGGATTACAGACAGTCCCTGTGTAAGTGCTGGCAGGCGATGGGAACTCCTGCCTATGGCACTGCGGTTTTTGTAGGGACAATCGGGGTGTGTGTGTGACAAGTTCCCTTCAACCTTAAGACGGAGATGTAAGAAAATAGGAACTTCAATTGATTTAAATGGAAGGGGAGGCCTTTTACTGTTAGTTCTATGCTTGATAAGAAGTCGTACCATGAGGTTGATCGGGTTCCCAGCATTGTCAGGTAATTGGATCATGGTTGTGTGTGTGTATGTGTGTGTGAGAGAGAGAGAGAGAGAGAGAGAAGAAAGAGAGAGAGAAAAGAGAATATGCATACCATGACAGATTATTACATGAAATTTAATGTCAAATAATAAACTAAAGGTAAACGATGGGAAATTGAAGGTTATTTAAGAAGAAATGGAAAAATAAACCACTATGTACACTTCAGGATCCTCACCTCATGGACAGCCATGAACATAAGAGATGACGCTAAAAACGTGTACACACACACACACACACACACACACACACACACACTCACTCACTCACTCTCTCTGTTAGAAAAGCACATGTTAGAGGAGAGAATGCTTTCAAAAAGTAACATTTTGTTCCCAGTGTCTGAAGAACGAATCGATAGATGTCAAGCAGCTGGTGGGCCGCATGATGACATACGTAGGTGATGTGGACCAATCAGAGGCCGGAGGGGACTGTGAGGGAGGGATTGGAATGGACGTGCTGCGCGTGGTGGTGCCGGCCCTCGTCATGGGGACCAAGGAGAAAAACACCATGGTGCGTGCCGCCAGTGAATCTGCGCTGGTGACCTTGCTGAGGCTGCGACAGGGGGAAACGTTCTATCAGGTGAGATTTTGGTGTCAGCGGACGTGTGGGAAAGTAAACAGATACATGAAAAGGTGGGTTGGAAAATGTAGGTAAACAGTTGTGCATGAAAGGTAAACGAACAGGTTTTTGAGAAAGGTAAGAAAACAGGTGTGAGAACGATAGCTAAACTGTTTGTATGAAAGGTATGTAAGTAAGTGGACTTGTGGGAAAGGTAGGTGAGCAATGTGGTGTACCGACAGGTAAACAGAGGTGTGAGAAAGGTATACAGATGTGGAGGAAAGGGAGGTAAAGAGATGTGTTGAAAAGGTAAACAGGTGTGGAGGAAAGGGAGGTAAACATATGTGTGAGAAAGGTAAACAAATCTCTTGGAAAGGGAGGTAAATAGATAAGTAAAAAAGCAGGTCAACAGATACAGAGAAAACAGAGGTGAAGATGTGTGAGAAAGGTGAATAAATCTGGTAGAAAAAGGAGGTAAATAGATGTGTTAACAAGCAGGTAAACAGATGTGTTATAAGGCAGGTAAACAGATGTGTTAAAAGGGAGGTAAGCAGATGTGTGAGAAAGGTGAAGAGATGTGGTGGAAAGGGAGGTAAAGAGGCCTGTGGGAAAGGTCGGTTGACAGATGAATGGGAAGGTGGGTCAAACAGATGTGTGGGAAAAGGTAGGTAAAGAGATGCTTTGGAAAGGCTGGTAAAACAGATGCGTGGGAAAGGGAGATACGTGGGGAGGCAGATGTGTGGCAAATCTTCATTAAAATGGATTTGGGGAAGGAAGACAAATCTATGAGAAAATTTAAAAAAAACAGATCTGTTGAAAATATAAGTTACATATGTGTGGGAATGTAGGTAAATAGATGAAATGAAGAGGAATAATTGTAAATGTGCACACAAACACACAAAGCACGAGTTTGTTAATTGAGTGGTTCACTTTTTAAAATTTCTTTTTTTTTTTTTTTAAAGATAAGAGTTTTTAATTGCACCCATTATGTGAGTTACATTAATCAGATTTTCATAACCATTTTTAAATGACATGTATGACGTTTGCATGATATGTTATTAGCATTACAATTTTTTTTTTTTAATGAATACAACTGAAGTTATTTATGTTATAGGTTTCAGTTGATGAATACGACATAATTCTTGAAGTTTGTGTCATTAAAATCTTGGCATCAGAATGTATTCTTCAATGAAATTTAGCTAATCTTAGAACTGAAATGATTCTGTCACCAGAATTATCCTGTGACAGCATAAATTGTACAGAGGTCTTTCATTGTCAGCAGACATAATTCGGTATTAGAACTCATTCAGTATTAGCAGAACTCATTCAATATTAGCAGAGATCATTCATTCAGTGTCGGCAGAATTGAGTAGGAGGAATCAGTAAGTCTCGAAAACAAACAATCCAACAAACAAACAGACGGAGACAAGGATCATTGAAGGAATGAATGTTGATTGGTGGTGGCCTGTTGTTTGTCAGTCACTTACTTCTGTGGAGTGAGCTGCCCAAAGACATGGCATTGCTGGGAACTGATGTACTGGTCACATTGGGTTTTGCAGCAGTTGGACACGGCATGAAATGTTCTGATTGGACATTGTTTCTTTGTATTTATTGTCGTTAATAAGAGTGGTGGTGGTGTTGTTAACTCTGTAAGCTTTGTTGTGGTGCACATCACTATTCCTTAATGATGTATTCCTCTGTCGCTGTGTGACCTGTGGCAAGGCGTGAAGCATTCTGATTGGTGGCTGTGCATCTGTGTTTGAACAGGGCATCCTGGGTTCGCTGGACACAGGCATGCAGGACTCGCTGAAAGAGGTGTACACCAAGTCGCTGAAGAAACTGGCCACCCAGAGCGACCCCGGCATCGAGGACATCGACGACACCGTTCTGCGCTAGCCACACTTGTCTGGCAGACTGGGGTCAAACAGCTTCGCCTTGTGGGGGGGAGACTGCTGACTGCCGCCTCTCCAGGACTGTTGCTTTTGGGAGGGAGGGGAGGCAGGGTTGGTGAAGTTAAGGTTGCAGGGTCAAGGCCAACAGTGCTGCCATCTGCTGGCTTGAGTAGGTTGATTTGACCAGCGACGTTCCAGGCACAGTGTGCAGTCTGTGGTGTATTTATTCCATTTTATGTTGGCCCCTTTCATTGTAAGGATGACTCGTGTTGTGTGATTAGTCTTTTTATTTTTTATTCAGGTCTGAACCTAACCGAATTCTTATGTTGGTGTTCCTTCTCAGCTGTTTCCCTAGGTTTCTATTGGGGAAGGGGGAGGGGATAGAGGGAGGGTATTTTGCATGACTTGTGGCTTTCTGTTGGTCAAGCTCCAGGTGTTGGATGTGTTATCTGATCAAACAGAAACATTGAGATACTGAGGTCAAGATCTGTCATTCTCTATTAAGTGATCAGGGTTATGATTCGGTACCCCCCCTTACAATCCCTGAAAAGGCCGTAACAGGGTTGGATTGAGGATGAGATGTTGAATGATGAATGATGTTGGTGTATATGGTTTATCAGGTTGTGAGAGATCAGAGTGCTTTATGTGGCTTCGTTTTAAGTGATTGACAGACTAAAGGATACACCGTCTTGAATTCCTCCTCCAATTTGAGTGCACATGAGCGTTTCAGTGGTACTCATTCATGGAACGAGTTTTGCAATTGTCTCTTGCCCAGTATTCAGTCAGGTTTGACAGGTTCCATTTTTGTGCCAGTTGCATTTCCCTGGGCTTTGTGCTTGGTTGGTGATGGATGCCAGGAGTTGCAATGTTTTTTGTACTGTCAGTTATTGGATTGTTTGTGCACAGGGTTCATGGTTCTAGTCTCCCAAAGATGGCAGGTTTTGACTGGCTGCAGGTTATTCCCAGTGCTTGGTAACCCTGTTTAGGCCTCATGTCCGACCCTTTTATCCTCCTGCTCCTCCTTTTAACTGTCAGGGTCTGACCTGTTTTTTTACACTTCCAATCTTGTTTTCCAGTTTAACCGAGTTTGGTTCCAGCTGATGTCTACAGTTTCTGCATTACCTTCTAACCCTGTTAGGGCCCACCTGTGTCCTTGATGTCTCTTGTGGTCGCTGCTGGCCCAGGATGGGTGTGCTGTGTACATCAAGAGTGCAGTCAGGGTCAGTGTGGACCAGTGTTTCCATTTCAAATATATCGTCAGATGTTCCTATGGTTGGATGCCGGGGCTTTGTGATTGCTGGAGAACTCTTGACGATTTGTAGGGAGATTGAAGCACAGGATTTCTCCAAGTCCATCAGTCCCTTGGCCGAGGATCGTTTCCCATTTGAAAGAGAAAGTGTGACATTTTTTTCTTTAGTTCAGACAGCTTTCAACTGTTGCAGATGTTTTGTGCAGAGATAACTAGTTCAGTCAGTACTATTGTAAAGGGAAAACAAACGTGGTAGAGATTAGAACTGCGTGGATCATGCCTCACAGTTGAGGACCTCGCGTTGCCAGTGGACGATGACCTTAGTGGGTAGGAGCTGGGGGTGAAATAGGACAGTTGAGGAAAATTGGATGTGGGCCCCTGGACCAACTAACCTTATTACTACCAACTAATGTTTATATTTACACAAACACAAGTATATTATATAGCAAGACAGTCGTATATATTAAACTGGAGAACTGTTTTTTGGTTAAAGATTAATACTTCCAGGTACAAATTGTACAAAATTTCATGTAGAAAGTCGGAGGTGTGTGTGTATAATCTTAACATTCTGGCCATTCTCCAGCTGTCTGAAAGCCTGGAGTCCACTTCTGACATCAGTGCAGACTCCCCACGCCTTAGTTGTCTCACACTTTCACGGAAGTTTTGAAAGCTTTTGCGCACACAGCATACAGTCCTGCACTGCTTTCTGTACTGTAGGTATTGATTTAGAGGCCCGTAAGCTGCTGAATTGTCCAGTCATATTAAGTGGATTGCTCTTTGTGACTGCCACACTGACATGGGGGTTGGAGTGTGCGTGTGTGTGGAGAAAGAGACCTCCTTTCAGTTTCAATAGAAGCACTCTGTTGATAGCATCCACTGTCGCTCACTCCGCTAATCACCGAATGCCACGTCTTAAGGTTCAAACCCTCCGAAATAATCCGTTTAGGAAAGAAATGTAGGCTTCTCTTTGGGCCAGCAGATTCGGGAAGGGGAGGGAGAATGTGATCAGAACTTAACTGGTAATGGCAGAACAGTAATCAGAAAATTAAAGGTTGATGATGATGATTGTGATGAGTGCACTATTAAAGCCATACTTGAAGAGTCTCTACGGTTCAATCTGGATTCACCTTGGTCATCCCTATCAGTTTAATTAAATCAGAAGTGTTCCACTAAAAAAAAATTCCCTCACTTCGATCTGTCAAGCAGCTGGAATGTATTTCAATGAAAAAAATTAGTCCATGCTCTTAGGATTAGGAATATAAAGCCATTTGGGGGAGGAAAAAAAAAACCTCTAGGATTACTTGTATTCATATTGAAAAGGGACTGGGGAAATGGTCTGAAGTGTATGTCGCTCAGGGTTCTAGCACTGGTTTTGTTGTCAAGTTTTTGTTTTCTTTTGTTTCGTTATATTTTGTGTTACACCTGGATCCTGAAAAACTATTAGCATTGTATCTTTGAAATATTCTATTTAATAGCGAGTATAGGATTATTGGATTACGTCACTTCTGAAATAATTTGGATCTTGACCTATTTCAGACTATAAGAAGTGAAAGAATCGGCGTCACAGGTAACTTGGTTATAAAAAGTATTATGAAGCTAGCTTGCTAGTGTGTGTGTGTGTGTGTGCACGCGTGTGTGTAGACATCATGTAGTAGACTTTCAGTTTATGATAAACATGCAGACGAATAGTCATGATTTTTTAAACTTTTAAAAAAAAAATAGCTTTAGCTTTTATTTTACTCCAAAAGGATGGCTGTGGAGAGCCGGAGTCCTAATTTTTACAGTATCAGATTTTATATGAAAGGTTATCAGTGGAAAGATGTCCATTGTGCTGGTTGCACACAGAAGTGCGAGCACATCATACATGGGGGTTTCTTACTGTGTTTGGTGAACATGCAACTTGTGGCAGGAATCTGGCCTTGTTTTGTGTAATGGAATGACTGCGGAGCGTAATAAAGTGCAGTTGGTACTCAACTTTTTTGTTGGCAAGTGTGTGCAAGTCTGTCTGCAGGTACAGCTTCAGGGCTTCCACTTTACGATGCTTTACGGGGGGGTCCATTGAATCCTGTGTGTGGTGGGTTTTTTAAAGTAGTCCTCATGAGAGCTGAACAATCACAGTAGCTGTGTCATGCATTTGTGCAGTAAAGATCGCAATGGAGGACATTTTGTTCATCTACCCGTTGTACTTGCAGAGAAAATTTGTGAAATTTGTTTGGGAATCTATCGTCCTAAAAAAAAAAAAGAAAAAAAAGAAAGAAAATAGAAGAGATTAAATAGAAATTCTAAATCCAACTGTGCAGAAAATTTTTCAGTCCAACTCTGATCTTTCTGGGTTTGTGTTTGAAATATATGCTTATTTTCAGCTCTGGCATGGAAAGTTGGGGGAGTGGGGTGGGGGTGGGGGGGAGATCGAGTTTGATCATGCACTTTGTGACTAACACCCAGTTCAGATTTCTGTAACATTTGTCTTGAAATAACATCTGTTGCTAGCAATACGCTAACCATTTCATTACTATAAACCCTGACTGCCACTGAATGCTATGGTCTGACATGGTAAGTATACTAGCCAAACAGGGAGTATAATAAAAACTCCCCATCTCTGTATGAACACTATTGCATGCTATGTGATATGTACAAAGTTGGGGGAGACTGATAATGCACCGTCTTGATCACGACACTAAACAAGAGCCAACAGAACATTCAAGTTTTAATCCTCATACAGCCAGGAAAGCTTTTACAAATACACAAACATCATAAATTAAACTCTCATCTATATGTATGTACACAAAAGTCATGAAACGAAGGGTTATTTGAACATTTGTTGCAGTCACAAAAAGTACAAAGTGTCTCAACCTACTGAAACATGTGTAAGTTCCACCTCAATCAGATAAAGCCAATGTCGACAGGTGTATCCACCACTTAACTGTGCTTAACATCTAGCAGCCAGAATTTTTTAAATGCCACTTTCTGATAACAGTACACAATTTTCTCAGGAACTTGTTCTTGAGAATCTAAAACAAAAATTTGTCCATATGGGCAACGTTTTTTTTAAATGTATTTCAATGCACTGCAACGAGTGCTGTTTTCGTATCCAACTTTAAAAAAAAATTTTTTTTTTTTTTTAAACACTAGACCTCTGACAACAAGCTGTCAATCACTGATAGCATAAAATGCACACTCTCTATGGTGAGCAGCACATGTGATCTTCAAATGCCAATGCTTGGGACACTTGCATTCCTTAACATCACTTCACTGAGAAATGAAGACAAAAATCCACAAAAACACCATTAGAGGCATAAAAAAAAAAAAAAAGATGCGACTTGAACTGTATTATACACATACAATTTCACATCTATATCATCATGAGGTCATCTGAGAATCTTTGTGTCCAAAACATGTCTATTCTTGAAATTGGTTTGTGTATGCGTGTGCGTGTTACAGCAAGTGTACACATGTTTCCTCCCCCCTTTTCTAAAATGTTCAAATCCAAAGAAAAATGTGTACAACAAGGCATTGCTCATGAGCGAGAACCGAGGTGGAAAGCGAGTTGCACATGGTCACCTAGGCTGAAAGACGGCACATTCTCTACCCCCATGACAAACACAATCTCTGACCTTCAACACATAATGGTATCCTGGATCTATTGTTTTGTCATCACAGCCTGACCACAAGGTAGACAGCCACCAGATTGTCCACAGCAACAGGTGCTTCACTCCTCCCCTTTTCTAGATCTTTCCTGACAAGACTGGTGAGATGCATGCGATATCCATCACGGTACAAATTGATGAATAATTAAAACAACAGACGCTGAAGATTTTTGAAAGGATCCTACAATCAGAAAAATCAGTGAGAACACGAACTACAATTCAGATTTTTTTAAAAAGAAAAAAGGCTGTGGGGGGGGGGGGGGGGGGGGGGATCCCAGTGGATTTTTTTTTGTTCATACATTTGCCAGAGAAAAAAAAAACGTCCTGTGGGTTTTTCAGGTGAGCCCAGTGCATGCAGCGCTTGGAAAGAGGCTAGCACCCAGACCACTGAAGTGGACATCAACTTCCTGGGTAGACATACTGTGTGCCAGTCCACTGGGCCATGTGCCAACACTTCCCCAATGGCCCATCCTTTCCAACACCTGTAGACTACAAACACTGGGAGTTCTAATGAATAAGCAAACTGTCCTTTTAGTCTGAAACTAATATGATTATCTTTAGCACTGCAAAGAAAGCATTATTCAAAATTATGGGTTATCTGCATTGTTTCTGACTACACCCTTTTTTTTTTTTTTTTTTTTTTTAACTCCACCTTTTTTCCCTCTTGAAACAAGAATGGAGTCACTATTGGGCATGGTTGAAGTTGGCATGTTCTGAAACTTAAAACCTTTTTTCCTTCTCAGACTGAACAACAACAAAAAAAAAAAGTACTGCTACATCTAAACAAAAACAAAACTGAAAACACTCACCATGTTTACGTTAAGAACAAAGTTTTGGGGAAAAAAAGCTATGAAAAACTGTCAACTTTGAAAAAGCTTCATAATAACCAAAACATGCAAAACATGCAAAAAAAAAAAAAAAAAAAAAAAAAAAAAAAATCTGATATGCTTAGTCATACAAAATGACATGAAAACGATGATCAACAACGGTACCATTTAGACATCTGATTGTTTCTCATGGCATGTGGGAACCAAATATACACACCAATGATGGTGGAGGATGACCATCAATTGAAGAATTTTTTTACATCAAATGAATGGGAAGAGTGAGGGGTGGGGCATCTTCCAGACTTCCTGCAGGATTCATATCACCAGCAGGCACATGTGTACACCACAAGCAAGTCAGAACTTTGGGCAGAAGAAATCAGACAGCAGAAAAAAAGATGGTGAGACCGGTCCCAGATTAACATACTTTCATAGTCGCTTGCATGCGCATTCGACAGATGGCCAACCACTCACCGACTCCTCCATTTATACTCGGCTTGCTACCTATTCTCACACCATTCTACTGTTGCTAGTCTCATGTACGCATGAATGTGAACTTTCGATCATCTTGCAATTCAGAGACATATTCACACTTTCATTAAAAATTCAATAGCACAACGAAACTCGACCAGCCAAGGCAGTACTTTTATCATGTATTACATGTCAATTTTGAAATATCTGAGGGAAATGATAATGCGGAGAAAAATACAAAATGAATGAGCATCAGATTAAAATGGAGAGCTTTGAGGGGACAGTAGACGACAAGCTCTCTCTATCTTACATGAATTAAATGTGAGGACAGCGTTTGCAGAGCAAATGAGCAAGTCCTCATGATGACCAGCTCGCACAAGCACCAGAATGTACATCCTAATGACATGCTTCAAGTGTGTGCACACACAACATGCCCTGCAGTGTTGAAACCGTGACCAGTGGAACATCTAGCTAGCCAACATACCGGACAATACTGAGGCCACGACAGCGGACTGAATCATTCAAGTACACGACAGAAAGTCGACGACTCCCGAGCAGGACCTCTCTTCCTCACTCTGATTTCTTATTTCTTTTGGTCATCGAGTAACCCTCATTTTACAAACATGATTTCTCTCTCTCTCTCCTCTTCTTTTTTGTTGTTGTTACTTAAAAAAACTGCTTGACCAATCTGTTGCCATTAGAACTGCACCACAGAATTTCATGGAATTCTCTGTGTATTGTGCAAAGCCTGCAGAAACATTTGCAAAGCTATGCAGAAAGACCACAGTTGGAGCCCATCATTCTAATGTGCCATATTTTCCTCGGGAAAATGTATACAGTTCTGAAGACATCCTCAATATAAATGTTGAAGGATTTTTCTTTTTCACATGATGGCTATAAAAACAGGAAAAGGAAGAATCAGATTAACTTTCTTTTTCCCCTCGCATTACCTACTTTATGAAAAGGATAAACACAATTCTTTTTTCACACCACGCCAGCATACAGAAAAAAAAATTTGCATTTTTTTTTTTCAGACTGTGCCTTTATACAGAAGAAAAGTAAAGACATCACCACAAAATCATATGGAAGAGAAGAGAAAATGAAACCAAGAGAACCTGGATGCATTTCCAGCATATCTGAACATAATATATGATGGGTGAAAGTCGGAACATAAGCTACTTTACAGCTGATCTTCTATATATATATATTTTTTTTTTAAGACTTGAGGGAGTACACACTAGCATCTTTGCTTGGGTGCAAACTTTTCTGACAGCTAGCAGAGTGGAACTCTCTCTCTGTCAAAATCAAAGTAGAATTCTGCTAATCTGTCTGTCCTTTGTCAGACCATCTTCTAGTCGAAAAATAACAAAAGTCATCCTCCAGGCGCAAATCAAGAGATTGGTTTTAAAAAGAAAAAAAAAAAAAAAAGGGGTGGGGGGGGGGGGGGCATGATTGCTGTTCCTGGCTAGAAGATGTCTCTGACAGGGTATGTGTGAGGACGTTCACTTGTGTGCAGCTGCGAAGTCCTTGTGCAAACCTCCACCTCCATTCACCTGAGATCCTGAAAAACGCCAATACCACACCGAAATCCATTTCTGCTCAGCACCATCATGGCTGCTCAGTCTTTGCTGGTGAAGGATTGTTGTGGCGACAGTAGCGAATCCATTTGTGTTTCCGGTAGGTCAACATACGCAGTCATTATTGGCTCATATTGTGGGCATCGACAACACCATCAAAGTCCAGCACAAAACACAGCCTTAAAGACTATACAAAAATAGGAAGGACTCGCTGCTTTGTGACAAAGTGTGTACAAGAAAGTAAAAGTCACAGATGATATAAACATTTTTTGCAAGCCATTTCATATAGGAGTGATGGGGTGAGGGAAAGAACCTGAAATACCTTGGTTAGTAAAAAGCTGGAAGGTTATGACTCCCATTATTTGTGAACACTACATGTGTACATCTTCAAGACAGAATGCAAATGTAGTGACTAAATTAACTAATTCATATTTGCATACAAAACTGATCACTGAAGATCATCTGTGACAGCAGAGAATACCAAGTTTGTACAAATCAGTTCTTTCTCTTCCATATTTAGTTGTTTTTTTTTTTTCAAGGCCAGCTATCTACCAGATGTGCAGCGATTTAAAGCAAGAAGCCCCCTGCTGACTGCGATTTTCCTATTTCCCTTTGATACCAAAGCAGTATATCATTTGTCAGTGCGAGCAGAAGAAAATAAAACTACTGTGATTATCTTGCACTTTTTTGTTGACGCGAGAAGAAATGCTAACCTGAAACGATGATAGAATGGGATGAATGTGAATGGGTTAGTAGCACTGGATGAGAGAATGATTATATCACTGCATCACTTGTAAACATGCTGTTGAATTGAAAGCACTGGTGGGTAATTCTTTTTTAAAATTTTTTTTTTTCAAACTTTTCTTTTTTAAGGTATATATTGTAAATGTTCCCCTCTATTTTGAGTAAGAGGCAATGTCTTCAAGGCTCACGTGTGACCACACTGCCAGTTAGCTGCTCCTTTTTTCCCCTTTTTATTATTTTTTTTCTGTTCAAAATCACCATTACTGTAACTGCCTGGATTGAGTCATTCAAATGTGTTGTCTCATTTGACAATTTCAGCATTTCAGACATTGACAAGTATGGAGGAAAAAAAAAAAAAGAATAATGGGCCGTCAGTATTCTGTAACACAAACCAAAACAACAAACTGAAAATAGGAGAAAACCAGCCAGGCCTCCGCCAAGCTTCAATGGATCTTGAATCCATCCTTGAATCTGGATGGCTACAAAAATGTGATGGATTCATGCTTTGCTGGACTGTATCTCTCTGACAAGTTTGGTTTAAAAAAAAAAAATGGTTCTGTAACATTTGTATCATGTTGTTGACAAACCAACAGACATGAAAAGACAACCCTCTTCACATAAATGAAAAAAAAAAACTGTTGTAAGGCAACTGATACTGTCAATACCTAAGGAAGGGTCAATCCAGTTTTGACCAACGTTTTCAGACAAGTGGCGTCTGTGGTGACATGTTCCTTAGATCACCAGACATGGCATGGAACACCTGAACCTCATGAAACCTCTCTGACACCACAGTACAAAAATCACCCCTATTCTTCTGAGTCATTATTACCTTTGCCAAGAAAGCCATGTCGTCACCTGTGTCTGTTGGTAGGGTCCATTATCAGGATTAGACAATTACTGAACCTGTTTCACCCAAACTCTTGTCAAAAGATGGAATACGGCTTAGAGCTGAACCCACTAATCTGGTGCTACCTAAATCAAACAGTAGATCCACAATTGTTATTTCAGCGTCATACAAAACACTTGAACCTTACAATTGTGTTGTGTACATCACAATCACAGTACGACATTACGGTGAAACCAACCAAAAGTGGGAGCAGGCTCTTAATGACCACACATGCACGCTGACATCACATGTGCACCGGTTAGCCAGCCCTCAACCTGGTAAACTGACGGTGAAGTCCTAATGATGTGACACCCTTCTTTTTTTTTCTTGTTCTTTCCCTCAAAGGACTGTAGGTAAAGGTCTGGTCTCCCGACTGCTTTTCTTTTGTATCATTCTTACACAATAACCCAGCCCATCCTACAGATCCTTTTTAGGATTGTATGCACAGTAATCTTACTTCCAAATTTAAAAAAAAAAAAAAAAAAAAACAAAAAAAATTTTTTTTTTTTTTTTTTGAAGTAGATTCAAGAGTTATTTCGAATTACCAACACAGGTGAGTACCCAAAATGCTAACCACAGATGATTAACATGAACATTTGACACGTGAGCCCAAAAGAACTTTTTTCAGTTTGTATTTTTCAGCTGCTCTCTTAAACATATTCAGTTTATCATTACACATCCCACATTTTCCTCTCTCTCTCTCTTTCTCCACTTTTTAAGTTTTTCAAAGGAAAAATGAAGGCAACGTCTCTGACTCAGGGGGAAAAAAGTTGGATTTGAAACTGAAAAATCCACTGAAGAAAAAAAAAAAAAAGAGTCATTCAAACATCATGCATCAAGCGCCAAAAGCTGGCTCCAGCTCTCCAGCCTGAACAAAACGACCTTTCAACATGAAAGGTCAGCACATGACCTTGACGTGCATGATGGATGAGCAACAGAGGAAGGTGAGTGAGGGCCGATGGAGCAACCAGTCCAGTGAGTTGCCCTGAAGACCAGGGGCACAACGGCAGTCTGACAGTCCCAAGAAGCCAGGTTGGGCCCTCCGAGGACACAGTGGATGAGTGTGAGCTGGATGTGATGAGCGAAAAGCGAGGACAGCTGCTGCTGATGGTCCCACACACACTCACACACTCTGCCTGACTGACTGGCCAGCCAGCCAGCCAGCCCGGCCCACTCCTACATGGCATCTAGGACACAGAGCATGTGGACCACTGGCGGGTGGAAGGGGCAAGTCAAAGGGTGGAAGGGAGGGTGTGGGGTGAATGCCCCTCACTCCCACCCATTGTCCTTAATCATGTGGGCCAGCTCGATGATGTACTTGCCTTCTTTGTACTTCTCTGGCTGGACTCGAATGCATGCTCCTGCAAGAACACACCAATGGCACCATGTACTGAAATCTACATAAACATGAGAGTGGTAATAAACAGGAAACATACATGTACATCAGCGCTTAAATGGTCTGATATAAAAAAACGACAAAAGTGAAACTCAGCGTGTTGAATGATGAGATGATTCAGGCAGCCAACCTAATGAAGATGGGGGCACACCCCCCACCCCCTTTTTTCCCAGTAACATTTTCTTTTGGGGAAAAAAAGCTATGCCATCTGGTCCATTCTTGACTGTCAATTTTAATCGTCAGCGAAATGAACCAGATCCCTTTTACTACAATTTTTCTTTTTTAACACTCAGGGTCCACATCAAGTTGTGGTGGATAACAATCAAACTGTGCCCAATTTTTGGCACATTCATCTTCACCAGGTCAATCTGGAGTCAGATTTTCAAGATCAAATCATTCAAATTCATCTTCTCAACCAAATCGAACATTTACTTCCATGATTTCTTTGTATCTGGAAAGACAGCATGTCGGCGCATGGTCATCTTTGCCAGTCTGAACTGAAAACTGTACGTAGAGGGTGTCCTGACTGCGCCCAAGTTTCAGCACTGAAATCATCCCAACATGGAATGGGGCCTTCAAGGTCTAGCCCTTCAAAGTCACCTTTGCCTCTAAAAAATCAAACTTTAATTTGATCATCTCTCTTCATCCTTGGAAAGGAAAGACATGGTCACCACTCGTCTGAACAAAACCCAAGCGTCAAAACAAAGCCCAAGCATCAATTCACATCAAACTGAAGCCGAAAGTCAGGCTTAAATCCATGAAAACAAAACAGAAAGATATTCACTGCTGATTACAATGTCCATCAAGGCATACAACTGGCATGTTAAGCCTGCCTGGAGAGAATTCCTCATGATTCTATTTTGGGCATTCACACACTTTTTTTTTCTTCCTGGAACATTCCAGAAATAGTGTTTTGCTCTGAAGGGTGGAGACTTTCTCCAAGACTTCAACAGTTTTTTTCCAGCTGACAATTTGGGGCAGGATGGAGTAGGACATTTGTGGACAATGGTGGAATCACACAGCGCCATGGAGGTTTTCAATCCCTAATACATGGGCAGAGAGATTCATGTGGCATTACTTTTTACATCAACTACACATAAATTCTGGTTTACGAAATACGCATGTACTGAGCAGTTTACATCAATGTTTTTTTGGATCAAGAAGAGATACTGAAGAACAAATGACGGAACAAACTGACCAGAACTAGCTAACTACAATAACATGAAGTGGTACTTGGACCTAGCAAAACTGTCCTGTCAAAAATTGCCATCTTTTTCATCACGCAAGACTCAGAAAAAACAGTTGGGATAATCCATAGGAGACGGACGGAATGAGAAATAGAGAGTAAGGAGACAGACAGGAGAATCGTAGAGAAGATAACCAAGGTCACATACGTATTTCCAGCCCAGCGTGGTCTTGCAGCACTCGCAGTATATGTCAGCCACAGCGTGCAGCCCCGTCAGCAAGACTCGCTCCTCTGCAGGACCACAGCCCCACATTCACACTGCAAGCAGCACACAGTCAATGTCAACACAGTGCCAAGCATCCAGCCACTGCACTTACAGCAAGGTTCAGACAGACAACACAAGGCCAGGTCATCAATTCTGTTCATCCAGCCACTGCACTTCAGCAGACAACACAAGGCCAGGTCATCAACATTGTTCATCCAGCCACTGCACTTACAGCAGACAACACAAAGCCAGGTCATCAACATTGTTCATCCAGCCACTGCACTTACAGCAGACAACACAAAGCCAGGTCATCAACATTGTTCATCCAGCCACTGCACTTACAGCAGACAACACAAAGCCAGGTCATCACACATTGTTCATCCAGCCACTGCACTTACAGCAGAGAACACAAGGCCAGGTCATCAATATTGTTCATCCAGCCACTGCACTTACAGAAGGTTCCCACAGACAGCACAAGGCCAGGTTATCAATGTTGTTCACAGCCCACTGAATGTCTTTTTAAAGCCTTATTACTTTTTGAACAAAAGTTCCCCGTCATATACGATCTGTTTTCTTGAGGCTAGATGAACTAAAAAAATCCCCCCCCCCCCCCCCCCCCAATTAAAGAAAAAAAAAACACATTTGAGTTTTTCAGCAAGTGAGAATGACACCAAATTATGCATGTTTCAGGGAAAATGACAGGCTTGTCACTAATCTCTATCTTAATCAGCTGGTGTTGTACTGATCGGTAATTTAGGGTTAAACATCTCTATTTACATCTAACAACACACCTGTTTCATTTCACTGTACTGAAACAGTGTAAATATAAAAATCAAAAGTGGGCCAACCTATCAATCAGAATTTATTAGTGAAGGGCATTCTGATCAACCAGCTATTTGCAAAAACAGGGTCATTTTGTGGTTAACATGTATGGCCACCAAACATCACTTTTCCAGTCATCTGAATCATCCGCACAGATTCTGTCAGTCTCTTTATCATTTTCAGTTTAACTTTTAAGCATTTTGTATATGTGTATACCATACATTTGTGTGCTTTTTCCGCCGTTTTTCTTTCTTTTTTTTTTAAAACTGGAGTGCTTTTTTTCTTTTATAAAGCTTTTTTTTTTTCTAATACATGTATGATGCAAATTAGCACAATGGTAACCATTCAAATATCTCGGCAGGATTTACACCTGCATTACTGTAATTATCACTGTACACTACATCTGATAGGGAAGTCACTCATACCTGCTGGGCCAACAGTGCAGACACTAATGGTTGAATATTACATTATCAGTTGCTATTCTGAGCCCTACTCTCAACTGCTGAGAACTGCACCTGACAATGTCAGCAACTGTAACAGGTACTATCACCGACTGGTCAAAAGCACAGGATATTTCTTGTATTTATATTTTAAAAAGAGGAGTAAGAATGGGACATTCCTAGCTGATAAAAAAAACCATGAAAAACAAACAAACCACCACAAAAAAAACAAACAAACAAACAGAACAACACTTCTGGCAAAACAACAACAACAACAAAAACAACACCTTAAAACATGCCAGATCTGCTAAGTACTATGTGACAAGTTACTTCAAGACTGTTCAATGATCTCTAGTCTAACTGAAAATGCCTAACACAACCTAGTGGGATCTGAGTGGGCCATGATGGTGCAAGTTCCTCCAAGGGAAGAGTCAACAGACACATCTTTAGTTAAAAATTAAGGTCAACCTGGCTGATTCAATGATTGTCGTACGCAGTTCATCACTGCCTTATCAAGAATTCAGCAACTTTATCTGGGCAGACTTCTTGTCTGAACAACTATTTTAAAATTTCAGAACACATCATGTGAATCGTACACCACTGCTCATTCACAAGACTCTTCCTGGAGTCAGAAGTGGTAATCTCATTTTAAGAGAGAAACTTTTGCAAAAGGCATCCCTTGTTCTGTCATCAGGATCCCCTTTGCCCACCGTAGAAACTACCCAATGCCCTCATAACCTTTCTACATCACAGCTCTGAAACTCTCACTTGCACTTGAAAGTGGTCAAGTTACCGGCAGTATGTTAGCAGTTTTCATTCAGTAGGTCTAAACTGGTGCCAAATATCCTGCATACCCCAACTCTTAAGTACTCACGATTTGGGAGAATGGCAAAAAAGGTGCGTTATATCTTTATCTTCAGACCTCCATCCATTATTCAGAAGGGAACAATTCTGAAACAATACTTGATCATTCCAACATGCAAGATTTTGCTCTCTCTCCCCCTATTGCCTTGTTGGAACTCCAGGTTTACCATGAGTGAAACTTTTGATTTAAGACTGTTTTAAATTTAATCCTACCATTACACAGTCACATCGTCTTTTGGACTATCTGTAAACATGACTCCAGTGTGTATGCCGTTCATTTTTATGTAATCCATCCTCCCTGCACACAAGGTTTTTTACTCAAAATGTGTAATGGGATTAATATGCGTGCAAAACTCTTCAGGTATGCCTTCATGCCCACCGCCTTGGTTACAACAGACAGTTCATATTCTCAGCCAAAGAACTTTGGGTGGGAGTCGGCACACATGAAAAAGAAAACCCTGGACCCTTTGCCGAACTGAACCCTCTTTGAAAATCTGAAACTCTCTGGGCCTACCATGCCCCCCCACGGCAGTCAGCTGGCTTGCATTACGCTCTGGACATAGGGTATAAATCTGATATGGGTGCAGTGTAGGATACCAAGCACAATCAACAATGCACTGTCATTAAAACTATGAATGATAAAAAAGAGCAACTTACACAGAATTGAACAAGTAGGCACGTCCCTGACTGCCTTGGAATGACTGTAATCAGAACAAAGAGTTCATTAAAGATACCATTTTACTATCAATCATTAAAGATACCATTTTACTATCAGAGTATGAACACATACACAGAAGAAGCATTAAAGTACAGTTTGATAGCATTTTGCTTCATAATTGTGATGGTTATATAAGCTGCTTTCATCCATCTGGCAAATGACACCCATCCATTCAGATGCAAGATAAACAAAACATGTACAATTCAGAATGTATGTTTTCTCTAAATTTTCCATGCCAACAATTGTCAAAACACCCATCATTTACAACTTGACATCTCATCTCTCCTTATTTTTATATTCAATACTTCATGTTTTCCTACACAAACATGTTGATAGTCATCCTTTTTTGCTGCCTGATCTACACATAAACCAAACACCAACCTGTTTTCCCTTGCTTCAAGGACAGAGCCAATGCTACCAAAAACCCGACTTCTTGAAGCAAGCAAAGAGCTGACACCACCAGTCAGGCTGATAAGATAAGCCCTCCACTAATCATGTTTACTCCTCTCATTGGTGTCAACAGCTTCTGTGACCCCTTTCCACCCCTACAGGACTACAGTCAAAACATGACAGCGTGACCTAAACTGACCTACCTACCTGTACCTACAACCACCTATCACCACACTGCGCCCTGGACAACCACACTTCATCATCTTATTTCAAGCAAGACCTGGTCAGGATACCTTTTATCTGGCGCTCACACCCGATAACCTCTACTTCTAGCCATATCAAACAGGTCACCTGATTATTGGCCAGTAAATATAGGGGACAGTTAGGACACAGCACTACTTTGCTGAGGATTAAAATCTGGTTTGATGACAGATAAGGAACTGCATCAGCTGATCTGGTCAACCACATACAGACTTGCTGCTGCCATGACCAGTGAGCAAGCACATTGCCCCACACATGGGACGACTAGTACTACTAAATGGTAAATTGAGCTCTAACTCAGCAGTCAATGATAATCAACATTAGATCCACAATGCAATCTCTTAAGACTGTTCAACAAGATAGACTGCAATCGTAGGCTGAATTTGTGAATACACACACTTTCTCTTTTGTATACAAAACAATGTATTCTGCTCATCCATGTTCAAATCCAAATTCCTTCAACAAATGTATGTTGGCTAAGAGCTTGCTTTTTTTTTTCTCTTCTTCTTCACTCATCCCTAATTCTTATCTTTAGGAAGAATTCCATTTGCATACCTCGCCTTGCTGCTCTGTGTCAACTTGTTTAAGTAAAGTAAGAACTTTCTCTCCTACTCTTTTACAAGTTTTGTTCCTTAAAAAAAAATCCAAAGTGTACATAAACTTATGAAACCTACTGCTCTTCTGACACTGAACATAAATTTGTTGTGTTCACTTATAGGCCCTGTGAAGTAACAGGCAAAATCATGATACGATCTTTTTTCTTTGTAGTTACAAAAACAGTTGAAAGCACAGTTAACTCTATGTTACATTTTAAAACACACACACACACACACGCTCGCCTATGAATTTTTTTCCAACAAAGTGGTGAAGTAAACCAAACTGGATTTTCTGTTTTCATTTAGATTCAACCATATACAAGAAGAATCAATCAGCTAACATCCCACTGTGATCCACATGACCAGAATGGCTAAAGGAGCTCATACAGTTGCTGACTATGACTCAAACACTGTCACAGCACCACAAGACAATCTGGCAAATTTGTCTCCACTCTACTGCCCGAAATATTCTACACTTCGCATTTCGACTGCAATTCAGACATAACAGGTCATAGCAACACACAAAAAAACAGTTTTTAACAATCCAGTTTGATCCTGCCAGTGTGATGCCATTATATGGAGACCATAGAGTACCAAGGCCACCATCCTGCACTGGCCTTGCAAACTGGTTCTGCAGCCATCTCCCTTCACCCCTTCCTGTCCCCATTCCCCTCTCTTTTGTTTTGCATTTTTAAGGCTCTTTCCTTTGAAAGAATTCAATATTACATGATCCTCTTGCAGTCACATTCATCTGTGCTTACAATTCCAAACAATCAAGAATGCAGCACCTACAGAACACACAGAATGAATAAACCACTTTCTAATGTATAGATCTCCAAGTTCTAACTTCCATGCCACTAGTCTCACAACTGCTCAACAACCATCTCAACAGCCCTCTGCTTCATCTCAAGCATTTGGGAGAAATATTCATTACATGACCAGAAAATAGAGGCCCAATTCCTATTAAAAGAAGATTTCATTCAAAGAAAAGAAAAGAGAAAGAGAAAAAAAATCAAACTGATCAGAAATTCCTTCTTGCATCTGAGGAATACACACCATCAATTTGCCTATATGTCAATCTGTGCACACCCTGACAATTTGCATAATATATAAATCTACTTCCTGCAATCTAGACTGAATTAACAAGGCCCTCAAGGACTTTTCTGCTCCTATCCTTTTTCCCTGCCTGTTGCTGAGAATTCAGCTGACTTGCATGCTAAATAAAGCTCAGTGAGAATTCATTTGTGCACGAAAAAAAAAGGTCTGCCATTCTGAAAATAGAGCAGACCCTAACCGCAGAGGCACACAAGACAAACGGAGTGGTGTTTGTTTACAGCAGGTAGCTGTTTGACAAAACTGTGTGTTGGACCCACAATACTTTTAGCCAACCTGGAATAATGTTGTACAACAACGCTGACAGTCCATCAGCCCCTAAAAGCTTCTCATATTACCTAGCACTGAACAAACCTTGACATAGCTTTACTTGAGTTGCAGCAGAGGTCTATTATATGGTTTCACCAGAAAAATAAAGCCTAAGTAGCCCCCCCCCCCCCCCCTTTTTTTTTTTTTTTTTTTTTCTCGTTTAGACTATCAAAACAGATTCCACTTTACTGTTAGCTTCCACTGAACTACCATCTTTCAAGCATGCTTTCCGCTGCTGACCTTGGAAATGAGCTCATCGTGGTTGGCCAGGTGGGCCCTGCAGTGCACGCAGCTATAGGTGCGGTGGCACTTGGTGGGCAGGTAGGCTTGAAATGTCTTCACCATGTTGGCCGAACTGGACAGACATCGAATGGACTGGCGGGGAAGGCGGAGGTTCAGGAGGGGGCCAAACAAGCACACAAATGAACAACCCGTCTTGGCTGCTGGCTAGATCCGAACTGTGTCAGAGCCAAGGATGGGCAAGAGGTTTGGAGGTGGGGGGCCGCCGCGTCGTCAATAGGCTATGCTCTCTGAAAGGCAACAGAAACATCAAGTAAATTTTGGGAAAAGACACTTCCAATGGGGAATGATAGGTAATGAGTATTGATTTAATATGACTCTAATGTATGAGTAGGCAAGAGAAGAACTTTAAAAATTGATTTAATATGACTCTAATGTATGAGTAGGCAAGAGAAGAACTTTAAAAAATGACTAGTTCTTACCATTTTTAAACTTGAAGTTCATCAAAATGACATTACTCATCAACATTCAAAACTGTTTGAAATCAGAACCACTAATTTTAAACTGAAGTAAACACTGAAACTAACCAGTCTATGCAATCAGAAAAACAGAACCTCAACTGAACAATACATAACTGTAGCCAAGTGTTGAAGTCGGTTCAGAAGCATTTAAAAACCAATCATATCTGAAGTCGGTTCAGAAGCATTTAAAAACCAATCATATTTGAAGTCGGTTCAGAAGCATTTAAAAACCAATCATATTTCTAGATCTTGAAACACTCCTGCCTGTGGATTTTAAACAAAGGTAATGATTTTTTTTTCAAGAATCATCACTCAATGACTATTTATTTCTAACATTATGACATAAGATATTTTATTTTAATTCTTAAAAACATGACTGGAATGCTTTTGTACCCCGAGGCTACTGCAAGTGCAACATAAATTACATACATGACACAACAACTAAACTAAAATACTCCATGAGTTACTTTTGAAAGACACCCAGCCATGTAGTTCCGAACAAGTATTCAATACCAGTTTAAAAAGAAAAAGCCCCCCCCCCCCCCCCCCCCCCCCCCCCCCCCCCTTTGTTTTCAAGTCCCCTTAAAAACTAAGATGACACACCTATTACAAAATAAGTAACATCTCTCTCTTATGCACACCCAATGCAAATCAGAAACAAAGGACACAGACTGAGAAGACTTCACCTCCATTTAAAATAAGAACTTTCACTCAGTATGGCCTGACCCTGAACCATGATATCAGCAGCACTCAGCCAGTCATCCACATAAACAACATCACACATTTTTGGAAAACCAATCATGACTGATTACAAAGGCAGTAAGGAGAGCACAGATCTCTGCCATGTTTGAACACCTACTTCATGATGTAAATTTCTGGGGTCAATTGTGGTTCAAGTCAAATTCCTGAATATGATGTGAAACCACACAAACTTTCCTGAACACTCAACAATTGGAAATAGATTAATCAGTAATAACTAAATAAGTTCTGTTATCACCATTATAAAAGATTTTTCTATCAGTATGGTACTCACATTCTGTTGATACAATATACAACACAGGCAGGCAGACACACTGTCACTAGCACACAGACCGACAGACAGATATACCATAAAAGAAAGAGAGAGAGAGTTAACAAGCAAGAGAGTATGATGAAGATAATGAGCAAGGGTAACAGATAAGTAAATACATATATATTTTTTTTTTTTAATCCATTCGGCCATTGTCCTGATGAGGAGTTAAATGTGACTAGTAGCTAACAAGCAACTAACTTTTTGCAACACACATATCTTTAAAAATACATTAAACATGTAGATTAGTTGTTTCTTCAACATTGATTGCTGCACAGATGAATTTAATGAAAAACAACACTGAAATAACAAGTGAGAATGAATGTACTGGTGTAAAAACAAGCACACACAAAACTGTGAAGTGATCTTCCTCTTGGTAATTAAAGGAGCAAGAGAGAGAGAGAGAGAGAGAGAGAGAGAGAGAGAGAGAGAGAGAGGAAGAGGTCTTTATATTATTTTTTAATTTATTGGTATACTACCCACATCTACCGCTATCAATGAACTAAAACTCTACA
This sequence comes from Conus betulinus, assembly GCA_016801955.1. Taxonomy (NCBI): domain Eukaryota; kingdom Metazoa; phylum Mollusca; class Gastropoda; order Neogastropoda; family Conidae; genus Conus; species Conus betulinus. The sequence continues at coordinate 191,460 of JADBJO010003477.1, read as the reverse complement.
GCTATTAATGAACTAAACAACAAAACATAAACAACAGAATGAAACAACAAAGCATAAACAACAGCAGTATGCAAGAGACAGAGAGAGAGAGAGAGAGAGAGAAAGAGATGCTGCACAAAAAAACTGCACTGAAAACTACTCTGAAGAGCTTTGTGTTCATTGATTCATCTCAATGTATGATATGCTTCGTTCTCTGACCTGAAGAAAGGTCAAGGAAATTTGCTCCGCGCATGATTCTTTTTTTCTTTTCTTTTTTTAATGACCTAAAACAACGGTTGAACTGCTGGTTCTCCAGCTGGTGTCTAGCGCTAGTGTACGTGAGCGACCTCGATTTTAGATCAAGTTGGTTGCACGTTGCACCCTGTGGCTGGGAAAACGTGCGTATACTCAGCAACAATAATCTGCTCGCCTCAAACAACTGCCATGTCTTCTCCCCAACCTTGTTCCAAAAATAGCGACCGTGTCGGTTGGTAGTCTACCACTTGCATGATCTTGAACGTGACGAGTCTAAGGGAAGTTGGCATTCTGTCAACTACTGAAAAGTCCAAAGAAAGATGTCAGAAACATTACCGACTGATATCTTTACAAAGCTGACCCATGTAGTAAGGATAAAATAGGACGATTCACGATAGTTAATGCAGACAACTACTGACTGGTCTTGTCTGCCAGATGGCAGTCGACGCTCAATGTTTTCAAAACAAAGGAACTGGCTATCTAGACGAGGAAGAACTTTGAACTGGGCGAGCTGCAATTTACAAATCTGTCAAACACAGCCTTGGATTCATTAAAAAAAAAAAAAAAATCTTAACAAAGATCATGCGTTTTCCTGCCTTGAACAGCTTAAAAGCAGAAGGTGCGGAGGACGAGAGATGAATGAATCCGAGATGAGATGACATGAGCGAGTCAGTCACGGCCCGAAATGTCAACAGACTTTTCACGAAAACCATGAGCTGTCGGGCCATGTTGAACGTTTTCTTCGCACGTGCATAAATTCAAAGAAAATGCAAACCTTATTTGATACATCTGTTTTCACATGAAAAAGCAAAAAGCACTGCATTCACGACGTCTGAAAGCTGTTTTGAACACAAAACAAAATGGCAATCGCCATTTGCAAGCAGACGACACATGGGCTTGCGCCAAAACTGGAAAACGTTTCTGCAGTAGATCTGCAACCCCCCACGGAACTTACTTCCAAACGCTTCATCTGGCGGGAATCAAAACCCACAACGTGCAGTTCAGTCTAACACATCAAAAACGTAAATTCAAACCAGCACAATGCGCAATCAGAACTGACCGTGGAGTCGTTGAATCGCAACTGAAAGCGCGGAATCGTCTGTTTATCTTTTGCTTGGCCTATTGCGGGCGGATGATGACGACATGTCACGTGATCCACGGGGTCGCGCAGCAACATAAACATCACACACACGGTCTCGAGCCGCGCGCGCTGGCTCGCGGCGCGTGCGAAGTGAACGGTGGCAAAGAAATCAACACAAAGAAGCTGACAAGCGCTTTCGTTGGCAACGACGACAATGTTGCTGCTGCAGCCGGAATGGCAGGGAAAGTGTTCGCCCGTTTCCTGTTGGTCCGATCTCCACCCCACCCCCCCCCCCCCCCCTCGCACCCCCCCTACTCCCTTCCGTCATAGCCCTACTTTCTTTGTGCTTCGTTTTCTTCTTTGTTATCAGTGTTCCCATTTAGGTCAGATATCTTCTTTGTTCAGCGCGCGCGCGCGCGCACATGTGTGTGTGTGTGTGTGTGTGTGTGTGTGTGTGTGACAGAGAGAGGGGGGGGGGGGGGGGGGGGGGGCACACACACACACACACACACACACACAGGAGGAGGAGGAGGATTCAAGAAGGTAAACTCGACAAGAAGCTAAGAATAAGCACACTAACAAGCTCAAAATAAGACGCTGATAAACACAAGACAAACTCAGAGAAGCTTATTGTTCCAAGGAGTTACGGCTGGATTGTGCCGGTTCTTCCGTCAACATTAACTCATTCAACACAAAGCATTGTCAATAGCCGGTGTGGGCACCGGGAAAGGTGGGGGTGGAGGGGCAGGGGGATCATTAGCGCCCCCTATCCCCCACCGCTCAGATATTTGGGGGAGGAGGGCAAATACTTTCTGCTATCTCCCCCTCCCCTCCCCAAAACATTTGAAGCAAACACGCACACACACACACATGCTAGGACAGCACGCTATGGTGCGTTCGCCTTGGCTAACATCAGCTTTAAAACTTAAAAAAAAAAAAAATTGGAAAAATGAAATGAGTCCACCACCACCACCACCCACATCTCTCAGTCCCACTTAAAAAAAAAAAAAAAAAAAGAAAAAAAGAAAAAAAGTATGTCCCTGCTCTTCCCGACCCGCCCGTCGAAGTTTTGAAAATATGGGAGATAACGTTCCATCCCAACCCAACTTTTATATTATTATTGTTTTTTAAAAAAAGGAAGAAAAAAAAATTAGGACTTCCAGTAGGCCTACCTTAATTTGTTATGTGCAGAGATGGGGTATCTCCTCTATCCACCCATCAACCCACCGTCCGACTCCCTCCCCCCTCTCCGGCATACGAATGTTCATTTTGCTCACTGGAGTCAGGTCTCCGACCTGAATCTGCACCACCCAGTATAGTAAAGTCCGACAAAGTTCAGTGGATGCAAGTACCGCTACGTCTGTCTGACAACCTATGATGTGTTTTTGAGACCCACTCGAGTCGATGCAGTATCTTGCGCGGGCGGGTGAAGAAGAAGAATGGGGGAGGGCGACTACTTCTGTGTTTTTGTACAATTATTATGATACATATGTCTTTTCTATTGTGTGCATGTTTGTTTTTAAAAAAACAACAACAAAAAATTAAAAAACTCTTTACAAATACTTTCCTGATACGATGCTATAATTCCAACATATACATGGTGTCAGTTGAGTCAACTCATTCTCCCATTCCTTCCTTCAAATACAAAGAACATCAAGACAAATGTCATAGGATACTTCGATGTGAACTCCTTATTATAACAACCCTTATATCTGTACATACATGAATTTGTTATTCATTTGTTTTAAGTAAGTACTTTGCCAAATTTACGTTGAGGGATGAATGTGTGAGAAAAATCAAGGAACTGTTGAGTGGAGGGATGTGAGAGGTGACATTAAAAATGTGAGGAAAAAAAAAAAAAAGAATGGGGGGGGGGGGGGGGGGGGGGGGTTTAGAAAAAATAACCGCTAACTTGTGATGCTAACCAAAGTTAGAGAGAGAGAGAGAGAGAGAGAGAGAGAGAGAGAACGAAGAAAAAAAAAAGAAAAAGAAAAAACCCTGGATCGGCCCCTTTAATAGTTTGTCCTTGGGCCAGGCTGCTTTTAATTAATTCGTTGCACCAAGTTTCGTTAAACTGGGTTTTCCGATTGGCTGGTGACTAATGTAGCTGACGTAAGCTTATGAGTAGACCGCAGACGAAAATGTGACGTCCTTAACAACAGGACTCAGTAGTAAAACGAAGACAACAGGAATAGGCCTTTTCTCTCCATAAACATTAACGTATGAAGAATACTAAGTGTTATCTTTTAACTTAACTAGATGGAGAAAGATCTAGTTGCAAAGTGAGACGACTGCAGGCGGAAGTCTAAACAAATATCAAATGTATGTTAGCCAACCGCCAAGAGAAACATGGACAAACGTGCACCGTCTTATTTGTTCGAGTCTTGCCTAAAGAAGACCTATGAGGTCGAAACGCGTCGTGTTTTGTCTTGTGACTCGTTTGTTCACGTTTCTGTTGGCGGTTCGCGAACATTTATTTAAGATTTGTTTAGATGGAGAAAGAAACGTTCAAATGGAATATTCTGAAAGCAAGCATTCTCGCACAACGTACTCTGATGCATTACCAATCACAAGTCAGGGTCACACACGCGCGCGCGCGCGCACAGAGAGAGAGAGAGAGAGAGAGAGAGAGAGAGAGAGAGAGAGAGAGAGAGAGAGATTCGCTTAATGCGGGAAAAGAGTAAGCGTAACAGGCTTGTAAATTTAGAAAACAAATAAATCCACCTTCCTTCCCCCCCCCCCCCCCCCCCCCTTCATCTCCAAACAATGGGATCAATACATTTTGCTGCTTATAGCCCAGCCGACCGCAAAGGGGTCATATCAGGGCTGTCAATTCAGTGCATCCGAATCTTGATTTAACATGCGAATACAACATACATGTGTACAAGCATTGTCTTTTTTTTTTTTAATGTTTGGAGAGAGAGAGAGAGAGAGAGAGAGAGAGAGAGAGAGAGAGAGAGAGAGACAGACAGACAGACAGAGTGAGAGTGAGAGTGAGAGTGAGAAAGAGAGAGAGAGGAGACGGACAGACAGAGATTATGTTACTCAAATCAGTACATTAATGCGGTAAAAATGGATCGTCAGCAAATTTAAGTCGTCATTACTGCTGCTTTTTTTTGCCTGAAATGATGTTCCATACGAGAGGCGTATTAACGAGGAGCGAACAGGGTTGCAGTTCATCTTGACCCTACAGCGGCAGACCAAGTTCCCAAGGAGCCTGCAGTGCATGCATACCATGTCAGTCAGTCGCTTCCGTTGATGTCTGCGGGCCACATGCCACGATTTGGATTTGGCACTAAACCACTATTATTCATCCACGTCAACGTTCTTAAGCCTACCATAAGTTTGATTCAGCATTTGATGTTAAACTGATAATTGATAAAAAGAACAACTCCCCACCAATTATTTCCCTTGTTAGCTGGGTGTGTGTGGTGTGTGTGTGTGTGTGTGTGTGTGTGTGTGATTTTCACCGATGACATCACAATCAATCTTTCAAATACATGACCTTCCCTCTTAGCTGACGGCACGTTTCAGGCCTTGCACTCACTGGTGACGCTATCTCTGCCAGCTTGAAGCGCCCAAATAGTCCAATTCCTTGATTTTAATCTGTCTGCTTGGAACCACTTGGCGTGTACCTTGATGGCAATATATACTAGTCACATAAAGTTAAGCACAGGCCTTTGCACACAGGGGGTTGATTCATCCCTTCAAAAACATTGTTTTTTTTTGTTATGCGGCAACCAATGATGGAATCTCACACAGCAGTGTGTAATCCAGCCTGTGTCAACTGGTAGTGCGCACAGGGGTCTTGGTGACCTCGTTACCGCGCGGGATAAAAAGTGCAAAGTTGCGTTAACTGTGCCTGTTTTGCATCAAGCTTGCTGGCGACACAAGATGTGTAAAATGAAAAATTCTTTTTTCCCGTGCAAGAGCAGTCTCTCAAGTGAGTTTTATGCCCCTTCTTTTGGCTGTTTAAGCGCGGGGTTACTGTCAGCCCTTTTCTCACCATGCCACCACGAAGAAAACTTAGCACCTTTGACAAAACCAGGGCGATTGCGTGGATACAAGATGGCATTGCAAAGGCTGAAGTGGCGCGACGACTTGGTGTGCATCATTCAGTTATTTTTTAGACTGAATCAGCGTTTTAGGGCGACCAACAGCGTTGAAGAGAGGCCACGGTCAGGTCGACCTAGGCAGACTACTCCCAGAGAAGATCGTCTCATCGAGAGACAGGCCCTATATTGCAGCGGGATACCACTTCCACCAGCATCCAAAGGCAGCTTCGTATGGCAAATAACACACCATCCTCAGCCGTCAAGCCATACGAAACCGTCTTCACCACTTCGGCCTCAGATCACGTCGCCCAGCTGTTCGACCACGACTGCTAGCAGCCCATAGGCTGGCTCGCCGAGCTTTCTGCCATCGTCATGTGAGATGGAACCAACAACAGTGTGGTCCCCAGGTCCTCTTTTCAGATGAGTCGCGGTTTAGTCTTGAACACAATGACGGCCGAACTAGAGTTTGGAGGCGTGTTGGTGAACGTTACATTGATGCAGCTGTTCGCCAGACCAGGGCCTTTGGGGGGGATCTGTTATGGTATGGGGTGCCTTCAGCCTCCACCACAAGACACCACTCTCCGACCATGCAACGGATAGGACCCATGGCAGTCTTCCAAGACGACAATGCTCGGCCACATAGGGCCCGGGTGGCCGAAAACTTCATTGTGCAGGCCGGCATCAACAGGATGATCTTCCCGGCGTATAGTCCCGACCTCAATCCCATCGAGCATATGTGGGATGAGTTGGGGAGACGTGTGAAGGAGAACCATCCACCCTCCCAGAGACCGCCAGGATCTCTTCCAAATGCTGCAACTGGAATGGCAGAGAATCCCTCAGAGGGTCATCAGAACACTGGTCAACTCGATGAGGAGTCGCTGCGTGGAATGTCTCGCCAATGGCGGTGGCCACACCCACTATTGAAATGATTTTGTGAACTGAACAGATTTTGCGAACTTTGATTTCGACCCATCCTCTGTTTAATTGTCTGTAAATCAACAACCGTTCATTCGATTGTACGTTGGAACAAGATAATGAATTAAATCTGTTCCCAATTTTCAAAATCGTGGCTTTTTATATTTTGGAAATTATGCGGGTACATGTAAACTGTGCTTAACTTTATGTGACTAGTATATATATATATATATATATATATATATATATATATATAAATGAGGAGAATCAAACTTTCAGATGCGATAACAATTCTCTGAAACAATCAAACTGCGCCAGTCTGATCAATACTCGACTTCTTACGGAAGGCCTTGGCGCATCAATTTTTGGTGTGCAGCCTGCAGTGAGACGGACTCTTCGACTCCGGTACTGCGGCTGGTTAGCAGCGTTTACGTCACCAGGTTTGACAGCAGGTCCGTTACTGGCAGAGACCAAGGTGGGACAGGACACAGCTGTCGGCCACGGGGAAGGAGCTGTCGCTTTGAGTGTCCAGCTGTTGTCCAGTCGCAGCTCATGGAACCCTGCTACAGTGTTACGGTCACCGAGACTCGGGGGGAGGGGGGGGGGGAAGAGAGAGAGAGAGAGAGAGAGGCTTTCGCTCCTTGTGAAGAGGGGGAGGGGTGGAGAGAAGGAAAGAGACAGAGAGAGAATTAGAGAGAGAAGGGGAGGGAGAGATCACACACACACATACACAGGGTAGAGAGAGACAGAGAAAGAGAGAGGGGAGAGAGAGAGAGAGAGAGAGAGAGAGAGAGAGACAAAGAGAGTGGGAAGGAAGGAGGTAGAGACACAGAGAGAGAGGCAGAGACAGAGAGAGAGAGAGAGAGAGGCAGAGACAGAGAGAGACTGTCGACGTACACGGACTATTAAAGGATTAGGCAGTGTGGCGCCGTCTCTATGCACTCATTACAGACAACTTGGGTTCAATTGTGCATTACACAGACGCCTCCGTCTGCCACTGATAGACACCAGTGTGCTATATAATGACAGACAGGATCAGTATGTATGTATGTGTGTGTAATTTCGTCCGTCGGTGCGTATGCGTTTTTCGGAGGGAGAGACAGAGAGAGAGAGGGGGGAGGAGGGGAGAGGGTAGGAAGGAGGGTGGCAGAAAGGAAGGGCAGAGAGAGAGAGAGAGAGAGAGAGAGAGAGAGAGGTAAGGTAATGCTGCTTATAGCCCAGCCGACCGCAAAGGGCCATATCAGGGCTACAAATGGACAGAGGAGAGGATAGAAAGGGTGGAGAAGGAAGGAGGGGTGGAGAGAGAGAGAGAGAGAGAGAGAGAGAGAGAGAGAGAGAGAGAGAGAGAGCAAATGATTTATTCAAAGAAAGGCCTTCGCCCCTCTTGTAAAGTTAAGAGAGAGAGTGAGAGAGAGAGAGAGAGAGAGAGAGAGAGAGAGAGAGAGAGAGAGAGAGACGGACAGACAGACAGACAGACAGAGATTATGTTACTCAAATCAATACATTAATGCGCTAAAATGGATCGTCAGCAAATTTAAGTCGTCATTACTGCTGCTTTTTTTCACCTGAAATGATGTGTCCATAAGAGAGAGAGAGAGAGAGAGAGAGAGAGAGAGAGAGAGAGAGAGAGAGAGAGAGAGTAAGTAAATGATTTATTCAAGAAAGGCCTTCGCCCCTCTTGTAAAGTTAAGAGAGAGAGAGAGAGAGAGAGAGAGAGAGAAGAGAGAGAGAGAGAGAGAGAGCGCAAATGATTTATTCCAAGAAAGGTCTTTGCTCCTCTTGTAAAGGTGAGAGAGAGAGAGAGAGAGAGAGAGAGAGAGAGAGAGAGAGAGACAGAGACAGACAGACAGACACAGACAGGGAGGGAGGGAGGGAGGGAGGGGGGAGAGAGAGAGAGAGAGAGAGAGAGAGAGAGAGAGAGAGAGAGAGAGAGAGGGTCACATTCAAACACAGGACCTACAGACAAGGTGGAACTTTACAGGCTATTACGATATTGATTTGTGGTGAGGATACAGGAGGCATGGTGGTGGGACTAGGGTGGAGTGGGCGTGGGGTGGGGGTGGGGGGTCTACACTTGAAACTTTTGTATTCAACGAATAAAATAACGAAAATTCACTTAGCTTTGATCGCCTCAGATTGCTTCAGAGTCCAGCGCAAGGAAATCTGAAACGATCAAAGCTAAGTGAATTTTCGTTATTTTATTCGTTTTTGTCTCACCTGAAGAAGACCTAAGAGGTCAAAACGCGTCGTGTTTTGTCTTGTGACTCGTTTGTCCACATTTCTCTGGGGGCGGTTCGCTAACATTTATTTAAGATTTGTTTAGATTTTCGCCTCCAGTCGTCTCACTTTGCAACTAGATCATAACATTACGTAACTCTTGTCGTGAATGCCAGTTTCCTGGGGAAGAACGGACGATTAGCTTTGCACACCAAAAATTAATGTACCAGGCCCTGCCTGGGGGGGGGGGGGGGGGGGGGGGGGGGGGGGGGGGGGGGGGGGGGGTGGAGTATTCATAGACAGGCACAGATAGAGAATTTTTATAATGTCTGAAAGATGATTTACCTTCCTTTTCTTGCATCCGCTCATCAAGGTACAAGCCAGGTGGCTCCAAACGGACAGATTAAAAATGAAAGGAATGGGACTATTTGGGGACTATTTTGGGGGTGTTGGGACTATTTTTGGGCCCCCCTCCCCCCCAAAGTCCCCACCCCCGGGGTCATGGGCGGGTCAGATTGCAAAAGCCTTAAACGTGAAGTCAGCCGAGGATGAGGTCATGTATTTGAAGATGGTGAATCATGTCATCGGCTGGGAAAAAAAAAAAAAGTGAAATGACTGATACAACTCTGTGTGTGTGTGTGTGTGTGTGTGTGTGTGTGTGTGTGTGTGTGTGTGTGTGTGTGTGTGCGCGCGCGCGCACGTGTGCGTGCATGCGTGTCTTCATTTGATCTGTTGACAGTTTAGTATCAATATCCAGCTTACATGGATTGTACAGTGATCTGGAATAACACCCTAACTGTGGTGTGTGGTCATAGTGATCGAAACAAGGGAGACCACTTTGGAAATCTTGAGGTTTGTCATCCAAAGAACAGGGTTTCCCTTCACTCCCAACCCCTACCTGCCCCCCACCCCCACCCCACCCCCCCCCCCGGCTAATTCCTCATCAGTTTCCCAACTAACTTTTTTCCAGCCGATGATCAAGCCGCGTTCAGTCATCTGTGGTCAGGTCATTCAACCAGAGCGTGACATGGCATGCCAGTCATTAATAATGTTAATTCTCGATGACGGACGAACGAAGCAGCTCGACCAAGACGAACGAGTAATTGATCAGGCAAGCGTGACTTGCAGGCGACCATGAGCCGTCAGTCTTCAACCACCAGTGTCAGTGTCAGTGTCAGATGCGGAGACGGATTGACAGCTGTCACCGTTGATGGCACGACGCCCGCACACGTGTGTTCGTTTGTACTTTTAAAATGAGGACTAAGCTTTATAAGACGAGGTCAAGTTCGGCAACAGTGCCTGCAATACTGCCACCCATGTCGCTGTTTTATTTAGCACTTTCCTAATCCACACAAGTGTCAATGCCTTTACACATTCCTCGACTTTTGGAATAAAGCCCCCCCCCCCCCCCCCCCCCCCCCCCCCACCCCCCCCGCCCCCCAAATCTGTTCGATTTCGTCAGTTTTATCATTCCACACAAACTGTGAACAACTGTTCTAATGTCTTTCCTACAGACTTCAACATAAGTTAAGGACCACTTGCAATCTGTTTGACAAAATGCAACACGCGCGAAACCAAAAATATTTCATGTGTACAGATATTTAATTGCAACCCTTGTGAATCAAATTTAAGCAATTTCATTTGGATTGCGTAATGTTTTTGCAATGATAAAGCAATGTAAAGAGACCCACCCTGGGAAAAGAAAATCCACAAACATGTTTCTTTAATCTGTTCAAAAACGGATGTGTCCACCCCGCGCAGCAGCACAATCGAGACAGCGCTGCCTCATGGAGTTGATGGTGTTTTGCGATGACGGCCTGGGAGATGTTTTTACCACTCCTGTTGCAGGACGTGCAGCAGCTGTTCCCGATTAGCTGGACGTGGGCGGTTTGCATGGACTCGCCGGCCAAGTTCTCCCCAGATGTTCTCGATTGGATTGAGATCTGGACTGTTCGCAGGCCATGCCATCCTGGGGATCCCAGCTTCCTGAATGAAAGTGTTGACAGCCCTGCAGCGGTGTGGTGTGGCGTTGTCATCCTGGAGGACAGCTTGGGGTCCGATCTGCTGGAGGGTCGCTGTGACCAGAGGCTATAAGATCTCCTGCAGGTAGCGCTGCCCATTGAGCATGCCCCCCCACATGGTAGAGAGGAGTCCTGTAGTGTCGGCTGATGCCTCCCCAAACCATAATAGAGCCACCTTCAAAAGCAGCCGCCTCCTGGATAGCATCATCTTGCAGCTGCTCCTGTGGGCGCGCCACACCCCTGATGCGGCCGTCTTTGGGGCTCACCATGAAGCGCGATTCGTTGGTGAACATGACATCGCCCCCAGTGAGCACGAGTCCACCTCAAATGTCCTGGCACCAAGCAAGTCGGCGTGCCCCTGTGACCTGCAGTCAGCATGGGCTTCTTCACCGGACGCCTGGAACGCAAGGCGGCGGCATGTAGGCGACACCGAGTGGTCTGCCCACTTACTGCTGTGTTGGTGGAAGCACGCAGTTGCTGACTCAAGGCATTGGCGGTGGTTGTCCTCTCTCCGAAGGGCCTGTCTGCAGAGGTACCGGTCCTCACGTTGTGTGGTTTTCTGGGACGCCCTGGGCGTGGCCGTTCCTGGACGGTGCCTGTGGTTTGATGGCGCTGTCTCAGATGGATGATGACCGAGTTTGACACTTGCAGCCTTCTGGCCACCTCTCGGACGCCTACTCCGTCCTGCAGCCAGGCGATAGCTCGGGCACGATCGAAATTTCTCAACTTTCGTCTCGCTGGCATGTTGGTGTTGTGCTTCAGAACGGGTATTCGACGGCTTTTATGGCCATTGTGGTGAGCACAACGCACTCCCATACCTTCATGCTGTCACGTGCATCAGGATTTTCACCTGTAGACAGTTCGAGTCAGTGTGCACGGATTGATGACAAACAGCTTGTTTTGCCCAAACAAGAGCACTTTTCTGCACGCTCAAGGGGAGTCAGTGCAGTTTGTTGCATGCTTGGCAGTATTTATTGAGAAGGCCTGACGACTGTCGCGTTCAGAAACCTTGGCAATTACTAACCTTTATTTGATATTTGATTTTGAAAGCACCTAAGGCATTCTGCGGGTGTGGTCCTTAACTTATGTTGAAGTCTGTATGATCGTCTTTTGGATCTGGAAGTAGTTTTCGGGTGGTGAATAAGCTTTGAGAGCATTGAAGTCTTTTAATACTGATGCTCTCCTCTTGGGATTATTGTCCTTTGTAGACATATTCTGAATATTTTTTTTTCACTTGATAATTTTTTTTTTTTTTTTTTTTTTTGCTGTCCCAACCTCTGCGCTACCTCTGAGGCAGTGCACCCACGCCGCTCATTACGACGACACCCTGTTCACAGCCACAGCCCGACGGCCCCGCCGCAGCCCCGGCACCAGCAATCCACAGGGAGCAGTCAATGTCAAGCCGTCAAGAGGCAACCCACCGGAGGAGACACTGCACTGCTGCCGAGTCACTTCAGTGGTGTTCAGTGGCGCCTGTTCTGATCTAACATACGCAGGACACCACCTACTAAGCCCCCTACTGACGACAATAATTGCTTAGTCGCGGAGCCTGCGTGAGCGAGCTCTCCCTCCGGAGGGCGCCACCACGTCCGTCCAACGACAGCCCCCACAATGGCTCACCACAATGGCCATAAAAGCCGTCGAATACCCGTTCTGGACTCGCCGATACCGGTGACCCCGACGGAACCAAACCAAGGCCACAAACGTGGAGAGAACATCGATCGAACTGAAGTCACCATGAGAGCAGGGCATGAAGGGCCACAGAAGCTGAGACTTTTTTTTTTTTTTTTTTTTTTTTTTTAATGCTGATCGATGAGAATGAGGATGATTGTGATGATGCTACGGATTTCCATTTCGGTATGAGACTACATGACAGGGCTGTACTCTACGCTTCCTTTCATAATATATCCGGCGTCAACCAGGCCCGAGAGATACAGACACCTGCAGTGTTGGTCAGGAAATTTGAGCAACACTCTCAGAAACGCATCCATTAAGTGGATGAAACTCGACTGTGTGGTCCCAGTCTTCCCAACTGAGTCCGCAGCAAACTCAACTCTGGGTAGAAGCCGGTCGGGACAGAAAAACCCACATGACTTCTGATGGGATTCGAACCCACGACCTCCCAGCCGGGAGTCCGCGACGCTAACCACTTCGCCACGGCGGCTGGTAATAAAAATTTGCCCGATACATTTATTTCTACCATGATTAACTGGCTACTTGAAAACCATAGCAGCAGTATTTTAAATTTATATAGATTCTATTTCATAGTCTAACAGCTGAAATACATCTCTAGTTCGAGTTTTTCTTGTTGCCAATCCTCATGTCTGAAGCATTTTCATCAAATAATTGTTAAAGATCGATATCAAAGTGTCTCAAACAATTTTTCATTCGAACCTCTGTTCCCCTCTAATTTAAAGACGGTGTCAGCAAACTGCAACATTTCAAATTCTGTAATTTTTTTTCCATCTTCCCTTCCACCTCTGTGGCATTGCACCAACGCTGCTCATTCCGACACCCCGTCCACAGCCACAGCCCGGTCAGTCCCGTCGCAGCCCCGGCACCAGCAATCCACAGGGAGCAGTCATGTCCAGTCGTCACGGGGCAACCAACCGGAGGAGACACTACTACACTGCTGCCGAGTCACTTCGGTGGTGTTCAATGGTGTTTATTCTGATCCAACATACGCAGGACACCACCTGTAAAGCCCCCCATTGACGACCATTACTGCTTAGGCGCGGAGCCGGCGTGAGTGAGCTCTCCCTCCGGAGGGCGCCACCACGTCCGTCCAGTGAAAACCCCCATGCAGTTACCAAAACCGGTAACCCCCGACAGAATCAAACCAAGGCCACAGATGTGTATCGATACTGTGGTCCGTGTGAGCAGGGCATGAAGGGCCACGGCCACAGAAATTGAGACATCTTTTCCAATGCTGATCGATGAGGACGGGGGTGATGATGAAGATGCTACAGATTTCCATTCCGGTCTGAGACTGCATGACAGGGCGGTATTCTGCGCTTACTTCATAATATATCCCGGCCTCAGCCAGGCCCCAGAGATACAGACACCTGCAGTGTTGGCCAAGAATTCGAGCAACTCTCTCAGAGACGCATCCAGCAAGTGGATGAAACTCGACTGTGTGGTCCCAGTCTTCCCAACTGAGCCCATAGCAAACACTCAACTGTGGGCAGGAGCCCGTCAGGACAGAAAAATCCCGCAGATGGGAATCGAACCCACGACCTCCTAGCCGAGGGTCCGCGACGTTGTTCACTTCGCCTCGGCGGCTGGTGTAATTATTTTTATACCTGATACCAATTTAAGATTTAAGAAAATTATTGTTACTACTCTGCCGGTGTCTGGGCTTTTAGCATTTTGTCTATTTCTTAAAAGCCTCTGATGTTTCTTCTTCTACCATTAGGTAGCCGCCTTTTCTCACATTCTCTTCGATTTATTTTTCTAATTTTTCTTCCATAATTATCTTCCATTTATAACCGTTTTTTTTTGTCCTCTAAGCGCAACGACAGTCTGTGCTCTCGTTTCCATTAGAAAAGCCTCTCAGAATAACTGGTCTGATATTATACCCTGGATTTGATCAACTGGAATGTTATTTACATCTTCGTTTGTAAACATAGTGCTGCATGTTTTTCTTTTTCAGTTTTCCAAAACTATCGCGAACTAGTTCCACGCATTTAGGGACCTTAAAACGGGAAGAGCTGAACTTTAAGTTTTTTTTTTTTTTTTTTTTTTTTTTTATATGATGTTTCCTCGGGTCTCAGTATTTAGTTTGGTACGAGGGGGATGACTGCACCTTTGGCCATATATATCATCTACATCTGTGGCAAACATAGACAGCATGTCTGTCTCTGCAGATCTAGATTTATCTCTTCCAGCTATATTTTCGAACTTCTTGGCTAAGTAGTAGTAGTACTTTCATTTAACATCTCTTCACACACACACACACACACACACACACGATGCGATATTCTTGATTAAACTGTCCTCTCACGTCACCAAGTTCAAGATGAGATATTACGCTCAGAACAGTTTCCCACGCTTCAGATTGTTGACTTACTTTTTAGAATGAAAGTCCAGATCAGGATAAAGTGCAAAATTCAAGCCGCCTGTGATCATTCCAGTTGGATTGTTTCCCTTGTTCGTTGTAGTATGCCTGTTCAACAGGAGGGGGAGGGGGAGGAGGAGGAGGGGAGGGGGGGG
>JADBJO010003477.1:169225-171725 GCA_016801955.1 Conus betulinus | reverse complement strand
TCGGATCTGCTCTAGGCCACTAGATAGGCCAACAACGACTATTCTTCTTGTATCCATTGTCAGGCCGATACACACACACACCACACATACACACACACACACACACACACACACACACCACATACACAACACACACCCATATAACATCGGGGTGTATATATATATATATAATATATATATATATATATATATTCTTATATGTATGTATGTATGTATGTATGTATGTATGTATGTATGTATGTATGTATGCATGCACAATTCTTAGCCGCTGACAATGCTTGGGTTATTGAACAGCAGAGTTGACCACTCAAAATTGCTCCATATCTTTCGATCTCCCTTGCATCCTTAGATGGATCCTCAGGCATAGGCTCAAAGATTGTCCCCTGCATTTTATACTGTTTGCATAATGCTTTTAGTTTTTCATTAACCTATTTCCTCTCCACACTTTCGTTTGGTTTTTATGTACTACCTTTCGCTGGCTTCTTTGGGGGTTCTGTTGGATTCTTTTTTGAACCCTTGGTGGTGAGAACACCACAGAGTTATGGACTGTGATGTATCTGTATTTGACGTCAAGAGCACAGACACGATCAGCCGTGTCTCCCTGATGAGTCCGATCCAGCGGACGAAAGGCCTCGGAGCAGGCAATACAAATAGATCTGCCTTCGAGAGGGATTACGATGGTTTCCTCATGCAGCTAGTGAAGGGTTTTCATATTTATAATATATATTTTTTCCCATTTTCTTCATCTTCAACCTTTTCTTCTTTTTTTTTCTACATTTCAAATTTTGCCAAGTCATTGCTATAATGATGGAAAAATTATTAACCTGCACTTGCTTTCCCCCACTACTTCATTTGTTCAGGTTCATATATAAATACAAACCCTTGATCGTTAAGTATGTGTGGCAAACCCTCCTGGACACCAAATGTGCATGTGGGAGCGTTGTGTCACTCCAACATGCCTTCAGTAGGTGCCCAGCCCTTGCGGCCACCCTGGCGCCACTATGGGTGTTCAGGGTAACCCATGACCTCAGAGCCCAGGACTTCCCCCAACCACATCCCACCCTAGGGGTGCAACCCATGAAGCTCCAGTGTGGCTCCCTCCTAACCTCCGGTACAGACAGCTGGTTTTAACCACTGTGCAGGGGAGAGGTGCGGAAGGCACAGAGAGTCAAAAGAGACAAAGAGGATCCCCATGGTCCAGCCTTGGGTCAAACCTCTGACAGCCACACACCCTGTCCTGTGGCTCCCTAGCTGGGGAGGGGGGGGGGGGGGGGTGACCAGTTAAGGTGTTCTACCCGAGCTGGCCCAAACTGGATCGTGTGGATCCATATCAAGTGGCCCTGAAAAGGGATTGTAAAAGGCCAGGGGAGGAGACTGCCACAGAGAGCAGACGACCAACGACACCGACTACGACCAATCACCACCGGGGGCACGGCAACGCCATAAACAACACAGACTTAAAGGTCTGGGAAACCTTGACCTTATGGGCCTCAGGCCAATAGGACGTTAATCTCACCCTTCAAGTCAAGTATGTTTCCAAGGGGGTTCATATACAGTTAGGTATAGAGGGCTTCCTGGTTGAAATATTAACCGGATGTCACTTTTGAGTACATGTCTCCGCTCTCGACTATGCGGGTCTCTGAATGATTTAGACATTTCACAGAGGCTTTGTCTCTAAATGATCTATGAATTTCACAGATGCTTTTGTGTCTGAATGATTCAGACATTTCACACAGGTTTTGTCTCTGAATGATTTAGACATTTCACAGAGGCTTTTGGTCTCTGAATGATTTAGACATTTCACAGAGGCTTTGTCTCTGAATGATTTAGACATTTCACAAAGGCTTTGTCTCTGAATGATTTAGACATTTCACAGAGGTTTGTCTCTGAATGATTTAGACATTTCACTGAGACTTTGTCTCTGAATGATTTAGACATTTCACAGAGACTTTGTCGTCTCTGAATGATTTAGACATTTCACAGAGGTTTGTCTCTGAATGATTTAGACATTTCACAGAGGTTTGTCTGTAAAGAAAACATTTCTTTGAAAATCCGCATGTTTGGAGGAAGGAGGGATGCGGTAAAGCTTGTATAAAATATCTAGGTGAGAGAGAGAGAGAGAGAGAGAGAGAGAGAGAGAGAGAGAGAGAGAGAGAGAGATGTGTGGCTTACAGCCCAGCGGACCGCAAAGGGTCATATCAGGGCTGTCACCGCGTTGAAGTCAACCCTCATGTCTTATTAAAACAACAATCACAACAATAACAACTATCTAAACAACACATCAAAACAACAACAATAACAACTACCTAAAACAACACATTAAAATTCACCTACCAAAAAACACTCACCAGAAATTTCGGTAAAATCTTTTTCCCCGTAAAGATCTTAGGTCAGATGGAAAAATGTTGATCTCTTTCAGGAAAAAAAAAAAAAATCAGCAGGGTACATCTCTGAACAAGATTGGCATGGAACCTGCTGTGAAGTGTTTGTCTCACATCAT
>JADBJO010003477.1:149225-154225 GCA_016801955.1 Conus betulinus | reverse complement strand
AAAAAGGTTGGTCCGGGAACGTGCGTATGTGGAAAAACACGACAATTTTATCCTTTATTCCCCTTTTCTTAGTCACGTTTAAAGACAACGGGAAAGATAGCCTGGGTAAACAAATGTATTGTTTACAATTGATCCTCTCTCTCTTTTAGGCCATAATCGCATATGAGCAGAATACGCCGTTATTGAATAACGGTTGTTGACTTGTCACTGCACTGCCAATAGTTTTCTCTACTAACCCTCATTTTTTCACTTCGGGACGGCAAGCAGAAACTGGTGGTGGGGGTGGAGTGGGGGGAGGGGGGTTGGGGGGAGGGGGGAAGAAAGGGGAGAGGGGAGGGGGAGGGGAGGACAAGTAAATTTGGTTTCATTATCAACTAGTTCCCGGCACAACTGAAATTTACCAGGGAGTTTCTAAACCATGCATTGCTCGTGTACACCTCCAAGCCCTCTGTGTTCTGGCTCTTGTGTCTTGGCGATCTGTCCAGGTGCACGTGATGATCGTCACAGATTTTGTTTTGCCCTGGATCGGTTGGTCGGTGTTTCCTACACACACACACACACACACACACACACACACACACACACACACACACACACACACAACACATAAAGAGAGAGAGAGAGAGAGAGAGAGAGAGAGAGAGAGAGAGAGAGAGAGAGAGAGAGAGAGAGAGAGAGAGAGAGAGAGTTGGTTAACGAACTGTAAAGATAAACGAAAAACAGAACATTCTGAATTCTGCCCAGATCAGGTAGGTAGACATGCCACTCTTTGTCGAGACTGTTTACCTCCCTTTATTATTCTTCATTCCCAACGCCATGAATTTTTTTTTTTCATCACGTACTATGTTGATTATGACTGAACAGCTTTCAATTGTGTTTTTTTTAAAAAATTAATTCCCCATTATTATCATTAGAACTGAAAAGCAGTCACTAGTGTAACCGTTGTCACTAAGTGACTTGACGCTCATGTTACCCACAGAAATTTGTATTTTGTTCATTTGTTTGTTTATCAGGTTTCTGACCTTTCCACAATCTAGACTAATTTCAATTCTCAGCGTCTTGCCATTTATCACACACACACACACACACACACACACACACACACACACACACACACACACACACACACACACACACACACACACACTTGAAAATTTACGTGGTGATTCTCATTATTTCCGTTGTTTTGAAATTTTTTCAGTTTTTTTTTTTTTCCTTTTTCAACACAAATAACGCTCATGCCCGTCTGTATTTCACTAGATTTTGTACAATTAGCGTGCGATTTTTCTCTATCCCGGGAACAGCATTTTGCGTTTCTTCATTTTAAACACTAGGTGTTTTTTTTTCGGCGAGTGCCTATTCTCTCAAGTGAAAAAAAAAAGGATTAGCAACACGTGTGACATTCATTATTAAATAGTTTTTTTTCTTCCTGTATCATGTGTCCTAATTACGGAGCCCTGTAGCATCAAAATGCCTCTCTACATACGACAACGGCTACAGCGACAGAAATAAGAAAGTCGTCTATGAAATTCTGTTCGTGTTAAACTGTGTCTTTTTTCTTTTATTTATTTCTTTTTTTTTTCATATAAGTAACACACACATCCGTTTGTGCTTCGTCTGTCTGTCTCAATATCTGTCTCCTTGTGTCTTCCTGTCTCCCTTTTCCTGTGGGTTATTTTCGGTCACTTTAT
This sequence comes from Conus betulinus, assembly GCA_016801955.1. Taxonomy (NCBI): domain Eukaryota; kingdom Metazoa; phylum Mollusca; class Gastropoda; order Neogastropoda; family Conidae; genus Conus; species Conus betulinus. Next base: position 152,534 of record JADBJO010003477.1, on the reverse strand, counting down.
CTGTGTCCCCCCCCCCCTCCCCCTCCCCAGTGTTGTCTCCGTTCTGTCTTAATATACAAAAACAAACGAACAAACACAAAATTAAGAACATCGAGAACAACAAAAAACTGTCCCTTCATTTGTCTATCACATAGTGAATTAGTCTCTCTTTCATACGCTCGATATCATCACCAAACATCCCTCCCCTCCCCAGCCCCCCCCCCCCCCCCCTCTCTCTCTCTCTCTCTCTGTCTTACGCCGGAATGAGAGAAAAGAAAGAGGGCGGTGGGGGGGGGGGGGGGGGGGAGGGAGACAGACAGGCAGAGAGAGAGAGAGAGAGAGAGAGAGAGAGAGAGAGAGAGAGAGAGAGAGAGAGAGAGAGAGAGAGAGTGTGTATGTGTGTGTGTGTGTGTGTGTGTGTGTGTGTGTGTGTGTGTGCGCGCGCGCGCGCGCGCGCGCGCGCGGAGTGCACGAACACCGTGTTTTGTCACTCTGACAGCTAAGACTGACACCTTCGTCATGTGTTGATGATATTCTATGACAGGCAAGACTGACATCTTCGTCATGGGTTGATGATATTCTATGACAGGCAAGACTGACATCTTCGTCATGGGTTGATGATATTCTATGACAGGCAAGACTGACATCTTCGTCATGTGTTGATGATATTCTATGACAGGCGAGACTGACATCTTCGTCATGTGTTGATGATATTCTATGACAGGCGAGACTGACACCTTCGTCATGGGTTGATGATATTCTATGACAGGCAAGACTGACATCTTCGTCATGGGTTGATGATATTCTATGACAGGCGAGACTGACATCTTCGTCATGTGTTGATGATATTCTATGACAGGCGAGACTGACACCTTCGTCATGGGTTGATGATATTCTATGACGGGCGAGACTGGTGCCTTCTAGTGGATTGATGATATTCTATGACAGAAGAGACTGGTGCCTTCTAGTGGATTGATGATATTCTATGACAGAAGAGACTGGTGCCTTCTAATGGATTGATGATATTCTATGACAGGCGAGACCGGTGCCTTCTAATGGATTGTTTCAGGTTTCTGGCAGCCGAGACTGATACCGTTTGAAGACTGATGCCCTTTTAATGCATTGATGGTGTTTTTTTGTTTTGTTTTTGCAGCCAAGATTGACGTTTTTTTTTTTTAAAATGGATTGGCGATGTTCTTAAACAGTCAAGACAGTCACGTCCCAGTGGATTGACGATGATTTCGACAGTCGAGACCGATGGTATTTTAACGGGTCTGACTTTTGGCAGCCAATATCGATGCCTTCATGGATTGATGATAATTACCGCTTTTTTTTTTTCCTCTCTAAATAATGGATTGATAATGATTTCCCGACCAAGATAACCTCTTGTTTTGATAATGGACTGATGATGATTTGGTAACCAAGGCAACCACTTTTTTAAAAAAATACTAGATTGATGGTGATTTGGTAACCAAGACAACCTTTAAAAGAATGGATTGGTGGTGTTAGTCAGCCAATAGTAATGCCCTCTTCATGGATTGATGATGACACATTATATCTTCAACAGCCAACACTGATGCCTTGTTAATGGATTGATGATGACACATTACGCCTTCAACAGCCACACACTGATGCCTTGTTAATGGATTGATGATGACATATTACACCTTCAACAGCCAACACTGATGCCTTGTTAATGAATTGATGATGACACATTACGCCTTCAGCAGCCAACACTGATGCCATGTTAATGGATTGATGATGACACATTATGCCTTCAACAGCGAACACTGATGCCTTGTTAATGGATTGATGATGACACATTTATATCTTCAACAGCCAACACTGATGCCTTGTTAATGGATTGATGATGACATATTACGCCTTCAACAGCCAACACTGATGCCTTGTTAATGGATTGATGATGACACGTACGCCTTCAACGGCGAACACTGATGCCTTGTTAATGGATTGATGATGACATATTACGCCTTCAACAGCCAACACTGATGCCTTGTTAATGGATTGATGATGACACACATTATGCCTTCAACAGCGAACACTGATGCCTTGTTAATGGATTGATGATGACACATTATATCTTCAACAGCCAACACTGATGCCTTGTTAATGGATTGATGATGACACATTACACCTTCAACAGCCAACACTGATGCCTTGTTAATGGATTGATGATGACACATTATATCTTCAACAGCCAACGTTGATGCCGTCAGCATGGATTGATGATGACACATTATATCTTCAACAGCCAACACTGCTACCTTCTTAATGGGTTGATGATGACACATTACACCTTCAGCAGCCAACGCTGATGCCTTGTTAATGGGTTGATGATGACATATTACGCCCTCAACAGCCAACACTGATGCCTTGTTAATGGATTGATGATGACATATTACGCCTTCAGCAGCCAACACTGATGCCTTGTTAATGGATTGATGATGACATATTACGCCTTCAACAGCCAACACTGATGCAATGTTAATGGATTGATGATGACACGTTACGCCTTCAACAGCCAACATGATGCCATGTTAATGGATTGATGATGACATATTACGCCTTCAGCAGCCAAACATTGATGCCTTGTTAATGGATTGATGATGACGTATTACGCCCTCAACAGCCAACACTGATGCCTTGTTAATGGATTGATGATGACACGTTACGCCTTCAACAGCGAACACTGATGCCTTGTTAATGGATTGATGATGACATATTACGCCTTCAACAGCCAACACTGATGCCTTGTTAATGGATTGATGATGACACATTATGCCTTCAACAGCGAACACTGATGCCTTGTTAATGGATTGATGATGACACATTATATCTTCAAACAGCCAACACTGATGCCTTGTTAATGGATTGATGATGACACATTACACCTTCAACAGCCAACACTGATGCCTTGTTAATGGATTGATGATGACACATTATATCTTCAACAGCCAACGTTGATGCCGTCAGCATGGATTGATGATGACACATTATATCTTCAACAGCCAACACTGCTACCTTCTTAATGGTTGATGATGACATATTACGCCTTCAACAGCCAACACTGATGCCTTGTTAATGATTGATGATGACATATTACGCCTTCAGCAGCCAACACTGATGCCATGTTAATGGATTGATGATGACATATTACGCCTTCAGCAGCCAACATTGATGCCTTGTTAATGGGTTGATGATGACATATTACGCCTTCAGCAGCCAACACTGATGCCTTGTTAATGGATTGATGATGACACGTTACGCCTTCAACAGCGAACACTGAAGCCTTGTTAATGGATTATGATG
>JADBJO010003477.1:129225-144225 GCA_016801955.1 Conus betulinus | reverse complement strand
TTCGGCAGTTGAAGACAGTACTTCTCTGGGTCCCACTCGCGTCTTCGGGTGTGCGTTTCTCTCGTCTGCCTTTTGGCCGACCCTGGGAAAAGGTACACCAAGCTAGGACAGACCCACTGACTGCTGGGAAAGTCCTGTTGACAGCGGGAAAGACTGTAGATTGGGATTGCCTTCAGAGGGTACACGCATGATCTTGTGGCGAAAGCTGGGCTGTGTCCGGAGTTATACTGTTTTCACACCTGCCAACGAAACGGCAGCGAGCGGGAGCCGTAAGATGCCCGCAGCATGGGGGGTCTGTTGCATCGCATTTGGTGGTCACACGATGGCATCTTCCAGGGAACAATTATGTCCCTTGACGTCTTAATGGAATGCCCTGTCCGTGCCTGAGCCCTGTGTGAACACAGCGCCGGCTTCCAAGGGTTGGGCAGGACTGCTCCCGGCTGGTTGGTTCGGCAGTTGAGGGCAGTGCTTCTCTGGGTCCCGCTGGCACCTTCAGGAGCATCTTTCTCTCTCTATATGGTCCATCCACGTTCTGGACTCAAACCAGTCACCGATGACATGTTTCTCTCACCAGACACTTTACGTGTCGTGTGATGTCTTCATTATTGACTTTCTTTTAAACTTACTTTTTGGGGGTCATATGCCTCCGCCAGCATACATTCTTTTGCAAGTTAGTGCAACTAGTTAGCTCTGTTTGGCTGATACATTTTTTGTGGATGACGCAGTAAATAGATGCAACCATTCCACCCGTCCTCTGTCTGTAGCAGAGAGGAGAGAGAGAGAGAGAGAGAGAGAGAGAGAGGGGAGAGAGAGTCGCTTATAGCCCAGCCGACCAGAAAATGTCACATCAGAGCTGTCATCCTGTTGAAGTCAACTCTCAAAATGGATTAAAGAGAAAGAAAAACAAACACAAATACCACCCTAAAAGCGCGGTCTATAGCAGACAGGGTGGAGTCGCTTTCCATCTTTCTTTTGCCTCACTGCTGTGGCCTGGTAGAGTCTGACACGGGTAAGCATTCCCCACCCCACTGTGAGTGTGAGGCTCGCTCCCCTCCCCCCCCCCCCCCCCCCCCCCCCAACATGAACCTCCTCCCCATCCACCTCCACCACCAATGTACAACCACGTCAAGCTGTCTCTGCAATCTTGAATATAGAAAAAAAAATTCAAGAAAAAAGCACATGCCCATTTACATCATCCCAGGCTTTTTTTCTTTAAAAAATTCCGCTGTCGTTCTTTCCTCTATCAGGTACATGTATTAGTTTTTCATTCTGCCTTCCTTTACAACCCAGCTCTATCAAATAAAGCAGCAATATTAAGTTGTCCCTGCAATAATTCTTGATTACAGAGAGATCTTTGGGGGGGGGGGGGGGGGGGGGAGCACATGCCCATTTATATCATTCCAGACATTTTTTTTGCCTCCATAATTCCGCTGCCATTCTTGTCCACATGACTCACAGGTATTAGTTGCATTCTCATTCAAGAAAGGAACTCGAGCTGTTGACAGGCAAACTAATCAAAAAGAGACTTCTCGTGTACAGTTTCAAAATGGAGCGACTGATGGCGGAGAACGAAGCAAAATTTAGAAAGAGTGGGGGTTAGTTGCCGCCAAGGACATTGACAACAAAAGCACAGGACAAGACACGATGCATTTCGACCTCTTGGGTCTTCTTCAAGCAAAAACAAACAAACAAACAAAACAAACAAAAACAAAAACAAAAAAAAAACACATTTAACATTTAGACAGTACAAACAAAGAACGAAGAGAGACTCATCTGATGTCCATGTGTTTGTACTGTCCTAAATGTTAAATGTGATGATTTTTTTTTTTTTTGCTTGAAGAAGACCCAAGAGGTCGAAATGCATCGTGTATTGTCCTGTGCTTTGTTTGTCAATGTCCTTGGCGGCAACTAACCCCCACTCTTTCTAAATTTTTCTCGTGTACAGTTTGCCACGAGACCTTATCATCAATGAATTCCTCTCTCTTGTTCCTTCCCCTCAGCTGTCCAGTCCAGCATCTGACATGAGGTCTGCCACTCTCCGTAGGGTTTCCAGGGTGCCATTAAACTTGCTGTCCAGCGCGGGCCAATGTTGGTCAGACCCGGGTCCACCCCCCTCCCCCCACCTCCAGCATGTCTCGGGCGGTTCTGAGGGCCATTTTCTTCTTCTGTCATACGTCCCCTCTTCCCACGGACTCTCGCCTGTCAGTCCCACGCCAGATTCTGTGTACACATGATTTTTGTTCGGCAGTCGAGGACAGTACTTCTCCGGGGCCCCACCCGCACCTTCGGGTGTGTATCTTTTTTTTTCTCGTCTGCCTTTTGGCCGACTGTGGGGAAAGGCCCAGTGACAGTGAGGACAGACCCACTGACTGCAGGGAAAGTCCTGTTGACAGCGGGAAAGACTGTTACCTGAGATTCTCTTGAAAGGTACGTATGACGTCTGGGTGTGTCTGGAGTTGTGCTGTCTTCACCTGTCAGCGAAACAGCAATGAGTGTGGCTGGAGGATGTACACGGCAGCTGCTTGGCGGTGGCGTTTTTTCGCCTGTTGGCTCTGCAGTCATGAAATATGGACTGGTACAACCATGGAACGCTCCTGTGGAGGTTCTGTCGTGTCACATCCAGTGGCCATTACACAAGGCCATCTTTCAGGGAGCAGTTATGCCCCTTGACGTTTTAATGGGATGGCCTGTGCGCGCCTGAACCCTGTGTGAACACAGCGCAGGCTTCAAAGAGTGGTGCAAGATTGCTCCCGGTCTCAACCACACCCGCGGGTGTGTCTTCTTCTCCGTGTATACATGTGGTAGCGCAGATGGTTTGTGGACAGTCGTCAGACGGAATATCTTCACCTGCTCTCATCGCTGTTGGAGACGGAACCTGTCAGTTCGGGTTGTGGTGATGGTGGTGGGGGAGCTGAGGATGCCCCTCTCTTCCCTCTGACGCGCCCTTGATGATGACGTCTCCCTCGTCATGGGCCACCAGGTTGTCCGTGTGCTTCTTCTCTGCACCTTCCCTGTCCAGTGTGTCCGCTTTCCCCTCGTTGCTTCTGATGCCGCGGTGAGCTGGAACCCAATGCAAGAACACCTTCTGCTCGTCAACGCTCAGCGCAACCAGGTGCTGCACAGCGGGGATTCAGGACTCAATTCACAAAGGCAGACAACCCACCTCCCAAGATTGTTTTTCTTCCTGACTGCAGATCTCTGCTTGCAAGGGACTTCAGAGCTACAGAAGCGAACAGCGGTTGAAAAACAGCAGAAAAAGCCCTCCACGGTCTTTCAAGACGGTCCACCATTGTGCTCCAGTGGATTCCATCCCACTGTGGGATCACTGGGAATGAGAAGGCTGACGCTCTGTCCAAGGCAGACAGCAACATGGAGCAGTTCAGCCGCCCAGTGACCTACAGAGAGGCCAGAACTATCATCCACAACCAGATGCCAAAACCAGTGGAAGAGAAGACTGGGTGCAGACAGTGGTGTTGATCTAATCCATCAGCTCCAGAGATACCAGCAAAACAATCCTCTTCAAACTTAGAACCGGTCACTGTTGACTGCTGAGCCACCTTAGCCGAATCAAGATTGCCCACACAGATGTAGACAAATGTTCATGTGGCACTGGATCTCAGGACACTCCCCCCCCCCCCCCCCCCTTTCCCTCCGAATACATCTGCAAACACTGTCCAGCCCATGATATTCTACGGCGTCAGATCTGGCCAGAGGGTATAGAGCTGCAGATGCAGCTTTGGGGCAGCCGTCCAGATCTGGAGAAGACTGTGGGGTTCATCGTGGTGACAGAACTGAAGATCTGACGCCACCAATGAAATCGACCGCAGAAGAAGAAGAAGAAGAAGAGAAAGAGAAGAAGAAGAAATGGAGGAGGAGGAGGAGGAGGAGGAGGACGACGACGACGACGACGACGACGAAGAACGAAGAAGAAGAAGAAGAAGAAGAAAGCATAAGAAGAAGAGGGACTTAATCGTGGAAGTTCCCGAGGGTTTTAGATGAAGCAAATGACAATACATCGTGTAAATATACGAAACAGTCAACCACACACATCCAGATTCCGGAATACTCGTACAGCTAGTTATCCAGCTATTGGCCTTCCAAAACGCTGCTCAAAGTACACAAATCTAAAGCAGTTCACACGTTTTAAAAGTAGGCATAACTTTTCCATAGTTATCAAGCGGCAGCCTCGGATCTTTTTGAGTGTGTGCACGAATAACATACTTTGAAAATCAGTTAAAGGCAAGAAGTCAAAATACACGTCATGCTGTTTATATTACTACGTAAAACCACTCACAAGTCCTTTTCCCCCCCTCCCCCATTCTTTCAAAACCCGACGTGTGAAACATACATCATGCAAATTTATTCTGTTAAGAAAGTTAAAATAAGAGTACAACGGACACTTTGTAGCAGTCTACAAGAACACATTTAAAAAAAAAAAAAAGAAATCCTGAGAGACTGACAGATAGAGAGGAGGGGGAGAAGAGGAGACGAAGAAGGGAGGGGAAAGGGTGAGGGGTAAGGGGGCAGGAGGAGGAGAAGGGGGAAGGGGTGGAAGGAAAATAGGAAGAGGCAGTGACGAAGGAAAGAGCCGGGGGCAGGGGCAAGGGGTGGGTGGGGGGGTAAACTCGAGATACATCGACTGCTATGACAACGAGAGGACAGTGAAATCAGGTCAAGGCTACGAGCATCAGCACTCCAAAGTTCGTTGTCCTTAAGTAGAGCAGAGAGAGAGAGAGAGAGAGAGAGAGACAGACAGACAGACAGACAGTGAGAAACAGAAAGGGAGACAGACAGGGAGAACGAGGGACACACACACACACACACACACACACACACACACACACACACACACACACACACACACACACACAGAAAGGAGACAGAGAGAGATGGAGAGAGGATGGGAGAAAGAGAGAGAGAGAAACAGAAAAGGGAGACAGAGAGGGAGAGAGAGAGAGAGAGAGAGAGAGAGGAGAGAGAGAGAGAGAGAGAGAGACAAAGAAAGAGAGAGAGAGAGAGAGGGGTGGAGGTGGAGGGGGAGGAATGGAGGAAGTGAAAGCAGGTTCACGGCCAAGTACAAACGCCATTACATGTCGCTTGATCTGTAAACAAGAACTGTGAATAGAGAGAGAGAGAGAGAGAGATAGAGAGAGAAGAGAGAGATAGAGAGAGAGAGAGGAGAGGGAGAGAGAGCGAGAAGGAAGAGAAAGAGAGAGAGGATACCGAGAAGAGAGAAGGGGAGATCGAGAGAGAGTGAGAGAGAGAGGGAGAGAGAGTAAGAAGAGAGGGAGAGAGAAGAGAGAGAGGGAGAGAGAGAAAAAGGATAGAGAACAGGAGAGTAGAAGTGAGGGAGAGAGGGAGGGACGGAGGGAGGGAGAGAAGAAAGAGAGAGGGACGGAGGGAGGGGAGAGAGAGGGGAGAGAGAGAAGAGGTGACGGAGGAGGGAGAGGAGTGGGAGCGTAGGAGAGAGAGAAGGAGGAAGAGAGACATAGAGAGGGGATGGGTAGGGAGAGAGAGAGAGGGAGGGAGGGTTGAGAAAGACAGACGGGACAGAGGTTAGGGCAAAGAGAGCGAGAGAGAAAGAGAGAGAGAGGAGGAGATAGAGGAGAGAGACGCGACAGACAGACACAGACAGACAGACAGAAGGACAGAGTTGTTCACACACACACACCACACACACAACACACACACACACACACACACCACACACACACACACACACAAACACACACACACACAACACGCACACACACACACAACACACCACAACACACACGCCCACACACACAAACCACAGAGAGAGAGAGAGAGAGAAGATAGAGAGAGAGAGAGAGAACAGACAGACAGACAAGACAGACAGACGACAGTACGAGAGAGAGAGAGAGACAGACAGATACAGAGATAGAACAGACAGAAGAGGTAACCAGAACAGAGAGAGAAAAAGGGAAACGGAGCGTGTGGAAAAAAAAAAAAAAAAAAGAAAAAAAAAAAAAAAAAGAAGACGGAAAGACAACCGACCACTACAAGTCATACGACCTCGAGACCTTAGCCCCGCCCCCCCCCCCACCCCCCCACCCCCACATCCCACCTCTCCCCGTCCCCCGCCCCCCACCCCTTTGCTGTTTATGTAAGCAATCGATTCTCTTCTTTGCCTGATCAATATTTGTAGCAACAGAGAAATGTACAGTGGGGGAGGGAGCTAAAACAGGACGTGAAGGGGAGAGTGGGGGGGAGGGCGGGGCTGGAGAGAAGAGAGGAGGGTGTGTGTGTGTGTGTGTGGGGGGGGGGGGATGTGGGGATGTTTGGGAAGAAGACAGGGGAAGGAAGACAAAGGAGGTTGAGAGAGAAAGTGTGATTGAGTAGAAAGGTAGAAGGTCAGCGGAAGAGAGTGTGGCACACTTCCTGTCTGTTCGTTTCACCTGTGTTAAGACAAATCGGCGGCAACTGTTTTGTTGATTGGGATTGTTTGATCATTTTTTTTGTTTGATCCATTTTTTCTTCGATTGAAGTATTCATTTTTTACAAATCTCACTCATGGATTTTTTTTTCCCTCTTTTTTTTTGTTGTTTTTGTTTTGTTTTTTTGTTTTGAAGTCGATGATATTTGTTGTCAAAATGGGATTCCAGTTTGATTTCGTGAAAGCATTGAGTTTTGGTTTTCATTTTTTAAGAAAGCGTAACTGTTCCCCCTGATCTTTAACACACACACACACACACACACACACACACACACACAAACACACACACACACCACACACATACACACACAGCGATTTAACAGACTACAGACAGTATCAGACAAAAAAAACTACAGAGAGACATTACCAAGCAACACACACACACACACGCACGCACGCAACGCACGCACGCACGCACGCACGCACTCACCCACACACACACACCACAAACACACACACACCACACACACACAACACACACACAGCACACACACACGAGCACAGAGCACATACATAACACACGCGCGCGCTTCGCGCCGTATAAAAGCAGTACGGATCGACAACCTGGATTTAACCATTTAGTTGGCAAGGGTTCGGTGTCCTTCAGTCCACAGTAACACACAGAGAGAGAGGAGCGAGAGAGATAGTGGAGGTGAGAGGGAGAGAGAGAGCAGGGAGAGAGGAGAGAGGTGAGAAAGAGTAGAGAGAGAGGAGAGAGAGAGGGGAGGGAGAGGGGGGAAAGAGAGGAGGAGAGGGGGGGTAGAAAGAGAGGAGGGATGGAGGAGCTAGAGGGGGGGAGAAAGACACGAGAGGAGAGTAGATGAGGGAGACGAGACAGGGTTAGGGGTACAGAGATAGAGAGAGAGAGGGGTGAGAGAGAGAGAGAGAGAGAGAGAAGACAGACAGAACAGACGACAGAGAGTTTCGGGTAGGGATAGATAGATGGAAGGCGGGACTAAGGAGGGAGGTACGAAGAATGAAGAAGAAGAGACAAGAGAGAGAGAGAGAGGTTGCGCTAGGAGCGAATAGAGAGGGTAGAGAAGACTCGACAGGATGAGAGTAGAGAGGACGCAAGAGTTGATGAGAGTGAATAGAGTTCATGACACCAGAGCACAGAGAGATAAGAGGAAACAGGACAGAACAGACTGAGGGACAACGAGAGAGAGGAGAGGCGAGAGAGAGATGGAGAGAGAGGAGAGAGAGAGAGAGGCAGAGGCGAGAAAGGAGATGCAGACGAGGGGAGAGACAGAGAGGGAAAGGAGAGAGGAAAAGAGAGACAGAGACAGAAAGAGACAGAGAGAAACCGACACAGCCAGACAGAGAGAGAGAGAGAAGCGAGAGAGAGAGAGAGAGACTGGGGAAGAGAGAGAGAGAGTAGGAGAGGGAGGAGAGGAGGAGGGAGAGAGAGACCAGACAGACAGGCACAAAGAGATAGAGCGGTCTTCAGGGAGACGTTTGAAGCGAGAGGTGTTAGAAGAAAGGAAATCCAACTGCGATGGGGGGAAGGGTTTGGGGGGGTTGGAGAGGGGTGGGGGAGGGGGTTGTAGTGGCGTTGGGGAAGGGGGTGAAGGGGGAAGATCTACGCGCCAGTATCAGATACCCATACCCGGGCGCCAATCTGCTTAGCCCCCAGTCTGTGTCGGGAACGATCCCCAAATCAGGTGTAGTGTGTAGTTAGAGAGAGACAACAACACGCAACCTACAAGAGAAAACAGAGAGAGAGAGAGAGAGTCGAGAGATTAGAGAGTAGAGAGAAGGACGACTGACGGGACAGGCAAAGAGAGAAGAGAGAGAGAGGGCACAGGACAGACAGACCAGACAGAGAGACAGACAGATGGGACCAGACAGACAAGGGAGAGAGAGAGAGAGAAAGGACGAACAGACAGGGACAGACAGAATAGGGAAAGACAGACAGACAGACAGAAGACAGAGGAAGAACAGCGAGGAGATGAGAGTAGGAGAGAGAACGCCAGACAGACAGAAAGGACAGACAGACATGCAAAAACAGAGACAGCGAGCAAGGTGAATAAAGAGAAGAACGGCAATGGCTGGAAGACGCAGGGGGTGGAGTGGTAATTCAAGGCAGGGGGAGAGGGGTCGGAGGGGGGGTTGGGGGAATGAGGGGGAGGGGGAAGAGGGGGAGGGGGGAGCGGGGAAGGTAGGTGTTTGACAGACGAGAGTCTGTGGCCAATGGACTTGACAGACCGGTGCAAATGCTGTAGTTCCCTTTAGATGAGAGGGACTAGGCCCTCCAGTGTGTGTGTGTGTGTGTGGCGTGCGTGCGTGCGTTTGCGTACGTGTGGTGGTGTGTTGCCCGTGCGCGTCTGGGCAGCGTGATGGTGCGTTGCGCCTGTGCGTGTGGTGTGAGAGAGAGAGAGAGAGCGAGTAGAGAGAGAGGACCATGAGACAGAGACAGAGAGGAGGAAAGAGAGAGTGTGGTGCGTGCGTGCGTGACGTGCGTGCTCGTTGCGTGCGGTGTGAATGAGGTGATTTAAGTTGTGGTGTGGGTGCTGTGCGTGCATTGCGTTGGCGTTGAGTGCGAGCGTCGCGAGCGGCGCGCAGATGTGTGTGTGTGTATGTATATGCTTGCTGTGCGCGCGCGTGTCGGTGTTGTGTGTGTGTGTGTGGTATGTGTGTGTCTGTATGTGTTGTGTGGGGTGTGTGTTGCCATGTGTTGTGTGTGTGTGTGTGTGTGTTTGTGTGTTTATGTGTGTGTTGGTGTTGTGTGTGTGTGTGGTGTGTGTGCTGTGTGTTTGTGTTGTGTGCGGTTTGTTGTGTTGCAACCGTTTGCGCGTTGCTTTTCTAACATGAATTGTGGCCAATTTAATGTAGATAGATCGTCGTTTCGATTTGCTATACCAAAGAATAAAAAAGGTTATGCATAAATTGTGGACAATGTGACATGTCATCTGCAAGAGGTTGATGCATTCCCATTGTATCACGGAAATGTTCATAATACATTACTTTGCGGCGCAACACATATTTGCCCCCTAAAAAGATTTCCATCTCCCCAAAATCTGGCTTGTAATTTTTTTTTGGTCAAAGTCATGTCCTTATACTAATACTTCGAAAATACACAATGATTTGGTCTATTGTCAAGAGCATATTATATTATGCACCAATTGTTGATGAATTGCTGGTCCTATGTCAGCATTGGCTTAGCAGTTTATTTTTGTTATAATTTGGCTTGGTTGTGTTTTCCCTGTTTTTTTTTTTTTTTTTTTTTCCTGTTATTTTTAGTGCTTTAAGACACGAACGCCTTCCTTTCATTCACACCTCCATATCCCAAAAGGGGCAAAAAGGAATAAAATATTGATTGTGTCTACTGCATTGATACGGCAAGCAGGTTGTTTGTTGTTCTTTCTGTCCTTTGACCCCGTTCTCTCTCTGAGTTGTCGGTTTCCACGCTTTTCCTGTCACATCATCATGCATCATCGCCATTCCTCATGCCTCCCTCCTCCACCTCCGCCATCTCCTCCTCCCCTCCCTCCTCCGCCATCCATCTCCTCCCTCCTCCTCCTCCTCATCATCCTCATCATCGTCATCATCATCATCATAATCCTCCTCCTCCATCCTAATCCTCCTCCTCCTCTCCTCCTCTTGATCAGCACATCACCAGCAATCATTATGATCACTATCATTATTACTACTTGTTAGTTGTAACCGTTTTGCGCGGACCCCAATAGGACGTATGGTGGGGGATAGTAGTGGCGGGTACTCGGGGAAGACCCAAACGAATCGAGGAGACAAAATGAGGAGGGGGGAGGGGGGGGTTTAGAAAATGGAGGGGCAAAAAGGAAGGATAAAAAAGAAATGAGAAGGCAGGGTTGAAAAAAAGAAGAAGAAGGGATAAAGAAGGGGAGAAAGAAGAAGAAGAAGAAGAAGAAGAAGAAGAAGAAGAAGAAGAAGAAGAAAGAAGAAAAGGGAAAAGGAGGACAGACAGAAAGGAGAAGCAGAAGAAAAATTCAGCGAGAAGAAAACTGAAGAAGAAAAAGAGGAGAGGGAGAAGGAGGAGGAGAAGGAGGAGGAGACGGAGGGGGGAGAAGGAGGAGGAAGACAGAGAAGAAGATATATATATATATATATATATATATATATATATGAATTCAGAATGAGGAAAAGAAGGAAAGAGAGGCAAAATGAACGAAAGAAAACAGAAAACAAAAGGAAGAGGAGGAAAAGAAAAGAGAGACAGAATGAAGAACTAGAAGAAAAAAAACACAAGAAAGAAAGAAGGTAGAGAGGAGGAGGAGCAGCAGCAGCTGCAGAAGAAGAAGGAGGAGGAGGACGAGGAGGAGGAGGAGGAAAGATATAAAGAAAGAAAAAAAACTAAAACAAAAAGCCTGAGGAAGAAGACGAAGAAGAAAAGTAAGAGCAGAAGAACATAACAAAATAATAACAATAATAATAAAAAAAAGCCCATCCAACAAACCAACCAACACCCCACCCCCACCCCCACCCCCCACCCCCCCCCCAACAGCAACAAGCATTAACCCTTTCGCGACACCAATCACCAAAGAGATTTCTCCACCACCCAAACCCTTCAGAGAGCGAGTCATTCATTTATCGGCCCCGTCCATCTCCAGCCAGCAAAGTCCGGCCAGGATTGGACCCTACGGACTGACCGAGAGGGTCAGTGATGTCCGTGGACCTCACGGCCCGTGACGGACACGCCCAATTATCGCTCAGTCCCCGGACTGTCCGCCACGGCCAACGTGACCATGCATCAGCGATGGGGAACTGGTGATAAGACGACTGGGAAGACTGACCGAGGGAAGAGAGAGAGAGATCATGTTGTTCATAGCCCAGCCGACCGTGAAGGGCCGTTTTAGGACTGTCCCCTCTTTGAGGTCACCTCTTGAAACAGGCTTACACACACACACCCACACACACACACACACCACACACACACACCACACGCGCACGCACGCACGCACGCACGCACGCACGCACACACACACACACACACACACACACACACATACGCGCGCGCGCGCACACACATACACACACAAATATACACACACGCACACACACACACACACACACACACGCGCGCGCGCGCATGCGCGCGCGCACGCACGCACGCACGCACGCACGCACACACGCACGCACGCACGCACGCAACGCACGCACGCACGCACGCACGCACGCACGCACGCACGCACGCACGCACGCACACACACACATTCACTCACACACATACAATGTAGGCATCCTTCAGTCTCGGAAGACCATGGAGTTGCGCTCTAAGTGTCTATTCTGGTACAGCGACGGGTGGTGGCTGGCCAGTCCGACGCGGGAATGACAGTCCCTGTGGCAGAGGGCACAGGTGAAGTCTGACGCTGGTCTGTCTGCCTGGGCTGCAGCCTTTCTTCTCATTCTCTTGTCCCCGTGCCCCGTGCTGCTGAGCGAGTGTCTCTTCGAACTTGGACAGACCTTTCTGCACACTCTGTCTCCAGGCTGACCGTTCGAGGGCTGTTGCTTCCCAGTTGTTCTGGTCAATGTTCAAGGCTTTTAGGTCCCTCTTGCACACGTCTTTGAATCGCAGCTGTGGTCTGCCTGTGGGACGTTTTCCCTGCACAAGTTCTCCATAGAGGAGGTCTTTAGGGATCCGTCCGTCATCCATGCGCACACACATGGCCGAGCCAGCGCATACGTCTCTGTTTCAGCAGCGTGTACATGCTGGTGCATCCGGCTCTTTCCAAGACAGTGTTGTTTGGGACCTTGTCCTGCCAGTGATGTTTCAGAATGCGTCGGAGGCTACGCATATGGAAAACATTGAGCTTTCGCTCTTGTCGGGCACGCAAAGTCCAAGACTCGCTGCCATACAGGAGGGTGCTCACGACGCAGACTCTGTAGATCTGGATCTTTGTGTGCTCGGTCAGCTTGCTGTTGTTTCACATGCTTTCTTTGTCAGTCTGGTCATGGTGGTAGCTGCCTTGCCCGATGCGCCTGTTGAGCTCTGCGTCAAGTGAGAGGGTGTCTGAGATATTTGAGCCCAGATAAACAAAGTCATGGACGACATCCAGTTCATGGTCATTGATGCTGATGACTGGGGGAGAGTCAACATCCTGTCCCATGACCTGCGTTTTCTTCTTCAAGCTTATGGTAAGCCCGAAGTCTTGGCAGGCATCGCTGAAGCGAGTCATGAGCTGCTGTAGGTCCTCGGCTGAGTGGGCGGTTACTGCTGCATCGTCTGCAAAGAGGAAGTCACGCAGGCATCTCAGCTTGACTTTAGTCTTGGCTCTTAATCTGGAGAGGTTGAAGAGCTTTCCGTCGGTCCTGGTTCGGAGGTAGATACCTTCAGCTGCAGGACAAAAATGCGTGTTTCAGCATCACAGCAAAGAAGATTCCAAACAGGGGGGGACCCCGTTTTTTCACTCTACTCCGTATGTTGAAGGCAGCTGATGTTGAGCCGTCAAAGACGACAGTGCCTTTCATGTCTTCGTGGAAGGATCTGATGATGCTGAGAAGTTTGGGTGGACATCCAATCTTGGAGGAGGATCTTGAAAAGGCCATCCCTGCTGACCAGATCGAAAGCCTTTGTGAGATCTATGAAGGCAATGAAGAGTGGCTACCTTTGCTCCCTACATTTCTCCTGAAGTTGTTTAACGGAGAAGATCATATCTATAGTGGATCTGTTGGCACGGAAACCGCACTGCGATTCAGGATAAACTTGCTCTGCAAGTACCTGGAGCCTCTTCAGTACTACTCGTGCAGAGACTTTCCCAACGATACTAAGGAGGGATATGCCACGATCATTATTGCAGTCGCTTCTGTCACCTTTGTTTTTGTACAGTGTGACGACGTTAGCATCCCTCATGTCTTGTGGTACTTCGCTGGCTACACACACACACACACACACACACACACACACACACACACACACACACACACACACACACACACATATATATATATATATGTATATATGTATATATATATTTATGTATATATAATTCAGTTCCCATTTATGAGTTGGTGGTCTTCATTTTCTTGTACTTTCTGTTCTCTTTTTATGGTGTTTTTTTTTTGTGACATCTAAATACTTTCATTATTTTTTTAAATTTCTTTTAACTGGGCTATACAAATGAAACGGAATGGCTGGCACTATCTGCAAAGCCTGGTTTAATTCACCTTAGGGTCAGTAGTTCAGTTAGCATGTTATTGGATTTTGTACAGACTGACACTGTCTTTTATGCGTGTTCCTTTTCAGGATGGGGCTGTTTTTCTCTCCTTTGTGTTGTTGTTGTCGTACCCTGGCTAAAAGACTCCAGGGATCATCTGAATAGCAGAAGTACTCGAACACTATGATACAAATGCATCAGCTGGGATGAGAACATTATGTGTGTGACCGTTTTTGATTACCCCCCCCCCCCCCCCCCCCCCCCAACGTGGGCAGCTACACTCCTCCGACTTCGGGGGATTTTGGAGACTGATAATGTTATGCTAGGAGCTTGTCACGACTGAATACAATGGCCGCATAACTATGCTGAGCATAACAACATTTTGATGTAGCCTTGGTGTTCTAGCCTATGTCAACTGGTCTGACCTCCTTTATGTTCACACACATACACATACACACTAAAACAACTCATTTAAACAGATCGCCTAAAAAAGAAAAAAAAAAGAAAAACTCGGAATTTGTTTAAAGTATTTCTTACGTAAGTCTGGGATCAGATGGAAAATGATTGTCTCTTTTAAATCAGATTTTTCATAAAACATGGCGGAAGTTTGTTAAAGTATGTCGTCTGTAAAATCTTAGATCAGATGAAAAAACGTTTCTTTCTTTTTTTTTTTTTTTTTTAGAATCTGAAAAAAAAGTCACAACAGGTAAGACATCTCTGAGCAAGATTTTCATGGAGTCTGCTGTAAAGTGTTTATGTCTGACATCATGTAAGTCCCAAACACTCTACTACAAGAACATGTTTTACAGTGAGAGGTACATCACATGGAATGCACCATGGATCTCCTGCACCTGTTAAAAGGTACGAGTAGGTGTAAAAGATGTGACCTGTGTGCAAACGGCACAAAGACTGTTTGTCGCCAAAGGAACACGGTAAGAACTCTTCCAGGTTTTGAACGGATTCGGAAGCGTTTGTTATCCATCTGCGAGCTCCATTCCTCTTGCCAGGGGCCTTCGACATAAGCCTGAGCTTGAGGGTTTCGGATCAGTGTGAGGGATTGAGAATCTGCTCAGCTCTTTCTTTGTAGCACTCTTGGCAGGTTGATCAACCACCTCATTGCCTCGAATGCCCCCACGTGACCAGGAACCCAAGCAACAACAATGTTGTATCCACTAGATTACAGAGAGGTGTACAGTTCAAACATTTCAGCAGTTGAAGGTGATCGATGTTAAGGCCAGCAATGGCCTCCAAAGCAGAAAGGAAGTCCGACAGAACGAGGACATCTTTATGTTTCGATAAGGGACCATTTCAAGAGCCAGGACCAAGGCTGTCAGCTCAGCAATGAAGATGGGAGCTGTCCGTGGGAATGTGTGTTATAACATCTCTAACATGGAGTTGTTACGCTATAATCTA
>JADBJO010003477.1:119225-121725 GCA_016801955.1 Conus betulinus | reverse complement strand
TGTCTGTCTTCTTCTTTGTCGTCATTCATCGACATCTCTGTCTTCCTCTTTGTAGTCATCATCGACATTTCTGTCTTCCTCTTTGTAGTCATTCATCGACATCTCTGTCTTCCTCTTTGTCGTCATTCATCGACATCTCTGTCTTCCTCTTTGTCGTCATTCATCGACATCTCTGTCTTCCTCTTTGTAGTCATTCATCGACATCTCTGTCTTCCTCTTTGTCGTCATTCATCGACATCTCTGTCTTCCTCTTTGTAGTCATTCATCGACATCTCTGTCTTCCTCTTTGTCGTCATTCACTGACATCGCTGTCCTTCTCTTTGTCGTCATTCATTGACATCGCTGTCCTTCTCTTTGTCGTCATTCACTGACATCGCTGTCCTCTCTTTGTCGTCATTCATTGAAATCGCGGTCCTTCTCTTTGTCGTCATTCATTGACATGTATTTTCTTTATTTTTGACGTCATTCATCGACATCTCTGTCTTTCTCTTTGTCGTCATTCACCGACATCTCTGTCTTTCTCTTTGTCGTCATTCATCGACATCTCTGTCTTCCTCTTTGTCGTCATTCACCGACATCTTTCTTTATTTTTGTCGTCATTCATCGACATCTCTGTCTTCCTCTTTATCGTCATTCATCGACATCTCTGTCTTCCTCTTTGTCCCCATTCACCAACATCTCTGTCTTCCTCTTTGTCGTCATTCGCCAACATCTTTCTTTATTTTTGTCGTCATTCATCGACATCTCTGTCCTCCTCTTTGTTGCCATTCACCGACATCTCTGTCTTCCTCTTTGTCGTCATTCACCGACATCTCTGTCTTCCTCTTTGTCGTCATTCGCCAATATCTTTTCTTTATTTTTGTTGTCATTCATCGACATCTCTGTCTTCCTCTTTGTTGCCATTCACCGACATCTCTGTCTTCCTCTTTGTTGTCATTCACCGACAACTGTCTTTATTTTTGTCGTCATTCACCGACATCTCTGTCTTCCTCTTTGTCGTCTTTCATCGACATCCCTGCCTTCCTCTTTGTCGCCATTCATCGACATCTCTGTCTTCGTCTTTGTCGCCTTTTATTCATTTCTCTTGCAGTTTCTCTCTTTCTTGTATTGCATTCTCTCTCTGTGTGTCTCTGTCTGTCTGTCTGTCTCTCCTATCCCATACATATATCGGAATCATTCTTTCTTGTCTTACTTTTCACATGTCTGAAGCCTTTCTCTTTGTCATCTGACATTTACGACGTACCTCTGCGTCTCTCTTTGTCCTCTGTCTTTGAGATCTCTATGAAGTCTGTCTCTGTCATTTACAGCTCTCTCTCTCTCTCTCTCTCTCTCTCTCTCTCTCTCTCTCTCTCTCTCTCTTCTTTGTCATGTTTTATACACATCTTCGTGTCTGTCTTTGTACTGTCTTACCTACAGACATCCTCGCCGCCTCTCGTTTGCCCATCTTTTGTTCTTTCTAGTCTCCTTTTTTCCCCCTCTTTTGTTGTCTTAATTCACATCTCTCTGTCCCGCTGTGCCTTCTTTTATTCTGTTTCATTGTCAGTCAGGGGTGGTTTCTTCGTTTCTTTATCTCTCTCTCTCCTCTCTCTCTCTCCTCTCTCTCTCTCTCCTCTCTTCTCTCTCTCTCTCTCTCTATCGCTTCGTGCCTGTCTGTTATTTTGGTCAAACACTGCTTTTTTTGGTTTGCTGTTTTGTGTTGTGTGTTTGCTTGTGTGTGTGTGCGTGCGTGCGTGCGTGCGTGTGTACGTGCGTGCGCGTGCGTGGCGTGCGTGCGTGCGTGTGTGTGGTGTGTGTGTGTGTGTGTTGTGTGTGTGTGGTGTGTGTGTGTGTGTGTGTGTGTGTCCTGCTTATATTTTTAGATGTTGAATGTTTAAAACTTGTAGCCTACGTTGTTAGGATGGGCACTATAGAAATTGTCCTCATTGGTATTATTATCGTTATCACCACTAGCTGCTGTATTTTTCCTACTTCCATTCCTGTCTGTGTTAGTCGCACGCTCTGTCTGCGGACTGTCTTCTTCAGCTATCCACTTCTTCCCATCAGACATCTCCCCATTTCTGTTATCATTTTTTCCCCTCGCCATCACAGTCGACACCGATGGCAGACACACACGCATGCACGCACGCACGCACACGCTCACACGCACGCACGCACACACACATACACACACACGCACGCACGTACGCACGCACATGCACGCACGCACACACTCACACACACACACACTTACTCACATACACAGACACACAAAACGCACACACACACACGCATGCACACACACACACAACACACACACACACACACACACACACACACACACACAACACACACACGCACACACACACACACGCATGGATGCACACACACACACACACACACACACACACACACACACACACACACACACACACACACACACATACGCACAATACATTCTCTCTCTCTCTCTTTCTCTCTCTCTCTCTCTCTCAGATTCTCTCTTTCTCTCTCTCACACACAT
>JADBJO010003477.1:101725-106725 GCA_016801955.1 Conus betulinus | reverse complement strand
GCTTATATATATATATATATATATATATATATATATATATATATATATATATATATATATAAACACACCATATATATATATTTGTTTTTTTGTTTTTTTGGTGAGACGTGGCTAACAATCACACCCAGGGTGACATCCGAAAAAAAGCGCTTAAGTGAATAGAATTTGGTGACCTTCACGAAACGTTATGATATTCAATCTTTTCTTCTAATAACGTCATGATAATCAACCTTCTTTTTTTCCTTTTTTCTTTTTCTTTTTTTTTAGTTAAACATTTTTTTTAGGCGCCAATAACTTGTATTGAGGCCTAGGTTAAAGGCCAGCAAAGGCTGATTAATGGCGTGTAGCCGTCAGCTGTGACTGCAGACAGCTGACAGCTATAGCTTTGTGTCTGATACAGAGTAGTTATGCAACAATGCAGCCCTCTTCGCGCGCACGCGCGCGCTTTACGTGGAAGATGGAAAAAAAAAAGTCAATCCCTTGGAGTCAACTATTATCGGTTTGTCCGAGTCCGAAAGTGCACTGCCTCTTTCCGAAGGTCCTAGTAGGTATGATGCGTCGTGCATTCGCCGCTTTCCTTCATTTACATGACTGTTTTTCTCATACGCTCAGAGAGCGAGAGAGAGAGAGAGAGAGAGAGAGAGAGAGAGGAGAGAGGAGAGAGAGAGAGAGAGAGAGAGAGAGAGAGACAGACAGACAGACAGACAGACACAGAGCGACAGACAGACAGACAGGCAGAGACAGAGCGACAGAGGCAGAAAGAGAGAATCACGACACAGATCCAAGTTCCACGATTGAAGCAAAAGACTGAGCTCAGGACAACAGTGCATGTGGACGCCCTGACTACGCTGGACCAGGCCACACTGTTTTGCTGACACAGATGATAAGACGTACAGATTAGAGCGATTCATGTCCTCAAACACCTGCGCAGTCTCCAAGGAGAAACTGGGTATTCCCAAGAACGAGGTATCTCGACAGGGAAACAGAGAGAAAGAGAGACACGGGAAGACCAAGATGAAGACAGGAAGACAGAGCTAAGGACAGCGAAACAAGAGATAGAGAAAACATAAAACTTGGAGAGAACAACACACACACACACACACACACACGCACACGCACACGCACACACGCACACACACACACACACACACACACACACATCGGTCACATGCAAATAAAATTTCATGTTCAAATCTAAACAGAACTCCACCATCTGAGCCAAACAGAACTCCGTTGTCAGACTTACCCCTTAAAATTTGCAAAAGGTATTACATGTAGCTTAAGAAAGAAAGAATGATAATAGTAATGGTAATGTTGCTTATACCCCAGCTGACCAAGGAAAAAGGAAAGAAGGAAAGGAGGAGGAGGAGGAGGAGAAGACTACAACAACGACGATGAAGAAGAAGGTGCTTACCCCACCCTCTCTCTCTCTCTCTCTCTTCCACTCACTCTTTCACTCCTCGCTCTCAGTTTTTCTCCGTTTCTCAGTCTCTCTCATTTGCTATCTCTTTCTCTCTCCCTCCCTCCCTTCTTCTCTCTCATTCTCTCTCAATATCTCTCATTTTGTCTCTCTCAGGCTCTCTCTCACTCCCTAAATCTCTCTCTCTCTCTCTCTCCTATCCATCTCTCTCTCTCCCTCTCTCCTCCCCATGTCTGTCTCTCCCCCCCCCCTCTCTCTCTCTGACCAACTACACGGAGGGTGACAGCCCCGTTATCACTGACTAGGGATGACAAAGGACATCGAACTATGTGTCGATTCCTGGCCCCCTGTGCCAACAGTTGTCACCCAACCCGAGGGCCCAACCTTCTCCAGTCTCTGTGGACAGGTCAGCCATGTGTGCACACAAAGGCCAACGCCCCATTCCTGGGCTCTTGGACAGTCCACGGTCAGCATCCGATCTGTCAGGGACCAGGATCCGCGTTGGACGTCAGTCAGAAGTTTTCTCTCTCGAGAGTATATTTTCGTACTCCCAGTTCTTATAGAGCAGGGAGTACTTTACAATGGAAAACGAAGAAATGCTGTCTGTCAGTCTGTTGTCCGTCTGTCCGTGGTCAAAATGTGTTCCACTCGCTCCAGACAAAACTTCTGGGCCGATCGTTCTGAAAATTTGTAGGTATGTTCATTATGGGTCACGGATGATGCCCGATGTTTTGTTTTACCAGAATAGCCGTTACTAACGGCTACAACGGCCCAAAACGGTTTTTCTTTTATATGGAATATATCTCAGAGTACTTCGCTGATTTCTTATCTCAGTGACGAAATACATTATGACGCATGTTTGATTGTGACTTTTTTTTTTTATGACGCGAGCTTGATTGTGACGTTTTTTGACGTTTTTTTTTTTTTTTTTTTTTTTTTTAACCCGCGTATTCATGATACATTGAACTGGGAGTACGTTTATATGCTTTGCATCTTTTTTTTTTTCTCGGGGAGTCTATGTAACGTGTTGCCAGCCCCCTCCTCCCCCCCCCACCCACACTAACCCCCATCCACCCACCCCCTCCCCTCTCTCTCTCTTGCCTTATCAGTGTTCAAGTCATTTTAAGTCACTGATCTTCACCCTCCCGTCCCCTCCCCTTTCACCTCACCCCTTCCCTCTGTCTGTCTGTCTGTCTGTCTTTGTTTTTTGAAGCCAACGGGACGCTCGCTCTTGCAGAAATTTGGTGTCATATGCTACCTGCACGGACACAGACAAAAGATGCAGTTGACCGTAATACTTTGCGGAAACGTGACATCACTCAGACACTGTTCTAAACAAATCGACCCCCCCCCCCCCTCCTTTTTTTTTTTCCTTTTTCGCCTTCCCCGCTCACCCCTTTTTTTTTTTTCTTTTCACCTTCCCCACTCAGTCTTGTGTCATTCATAACATCGTCGAAAAGATCCGTTCTGCTTCCCTACTACTACAAGTTACATTAAAATCACAGACTTCTCAGGTATCTCCTTCCCCATTCATGCCATTACGAAGGATGCTGACACTCGCGTGTTTCCATGCCACGTCACTTGCTTTGCAGGTGCGCGCCTCAGCTAAGCAGCGTACATTCACACCTCGGTGGTAAAACAGTCGAACACTTGGTAGAGCTGAGAGACTGCGGCGTCAGATCAAGACTGACTCGCCTCGCACCGTGTATACATTATGGAAAGATCTCTGCTTCCTGGATAGAACTTGATGACTTGACCCTCTCTCATTCTGAATTTGATTGGCTGTCATGTTCCCCTTATATAACTTGTCACTCAACCAGCCACCAGAAACATGGTGTGGCTGGACTCTTAACAGGAAGGTGCTGACCATAATTAATGAACAAGTAAGGTGACTCTGTGCTCCCATGATGAGACAACCGCATGTTCAAATTGCCATTTGGTGTCGTAAGGAGCAAGAGTTACCTTACTTGTTCATGATTTATGCTTACTGTTCCCTGCCTCATTCAAGATTTCCGTTCAAACCGAAAAATAAGGCAGACTTAACCCTAGACCTGAAGGCTGGAAACAAGTCTGTTACAGTGAGTAAAACTTACATCCCAGCGTTTACCAGGGCGGGTAACGATTATTCCCCCTACTGTCTGTTTATATATCAGGGAGGTAAGTGTAGAGTACTGCCCTGTCATGCAGTCTCAGACCTGAATAGAAACCCATAGCATCGCCTTCATCCTCCTTATCGACTAGTATTAAAAAAAATGTCTCCGATCTGTGGCCCTTCCAGCCCTGACCCCACTGTCCATTACCCCTCCACATCCCTGCCCTGGGTTTGATTCTGTCGGGGTCACCAGTATTAGCAAAATTCTAGGGGACTGTTGCTGAACGGACGTGGTGACGCCCTCCAGAGGGAGAGCTCGTTCATGCCGGCTCTTTGATCAGGCAAATACTGTCATCAGCAGAGGGCTTAGTCGGTGGTGTCCTGCGTACGTCGGCTCAGAGCAGGCGCCACTGAACACCACCAGACATGACCCTGCAGCAGTGCAGTGTCTCCTCTGGTGGGCTGCCTCATGACAGCTCTACACTGATTGCTCCCAGTGGACTGCTGGTGCAGTGGCTATGCGGGATGGGCCAGGCTGGCTGTGGCTGTGGACGGGTGACCAGAACGAACGACGTAGGTGCGATGCTGCTGAAGCAGCACAATTGAGCGAAAGAGAAAAGTGTGAGGACTCTTTCTACCGCAGCGAAACCGCTCATTTCACTTCTTCTTCTCCATACACTCAGACGGGAACGCCAGTCCTGGAGCAGGGGTGACCACCCCCGACCAGACGGGTCCCCCCAGATGGTGGAAAGGGGGATACCCCCAGATTTGAGGGTTAGTTGCAATATACACCAGGTTTGCCTGGTCGAATGAGCAGTCCCAGACCAACTGGCGATGTTCCTGGCAGGATGGGGCGGGATAACAAGTGGCACTGTTATCTCCACTGAAATACCCTGTACGTCCAATGACAGGTGGCACTGTTATCTCCACTGAAACACCCCATACATCCAATGACAGGAGCATCATGCAATCAAGAACCGCACCGTAAGCTCTTAGCCCTGAGAAGAAGGACACCCCAGTGAACAAACCATCTCCAACTATGGACAAATAGCCGGGTAGATTGGACTCGTCAGCCCAGTAAAGCAACCAGTCTAGGAGAGCGTTCACTTTGACATAGAAACAAGCCGAAGTCGGATGTGCTGGTCCTGTCATGTCAGGGGCGTAACGGCAGCACACAACGCATCTCCGCCCGTGTGACAGACAACCCTAGGTTCACCTTACCTGTTCGTGCTTTGGGCCCATTTCAGGTTCGCACTAATCAACATACGCTCGATCTGAAAATCACAAAAGTTCGCGATCTGACCATGCAGCAGTGAGTTGAGCTGAGGACAATGTATATCGTGTTACACTGCCGTGGAGCGAGTGGCTTTCGGTTGGCTGGGGGCGCTATGGGCGTGTTGTCGTGTATTATGAGCTGCTGCCTCCTAATCCTCGTTGTGTGGGGTCTGTTCTGGTGTGGTATACTGCATTTGCCGTGTTATGTCTTGT
>JADBJO010003477.1:65000-67500 GCA_016801955.1 Conus betulinus | reverse complement strand
GGCTGGGATGCAGAAGAGAGAGAGAGAGAGAGAGAGGGGGGGAGAGAGAGTGGGAGGGAGAGAGAGAGAGAGAGAGAGAGAGAGAGAGAGAGAGAGAGAGAGAGAGAGAGGAGACGGACGGACACAGACAGACAAACAGACAGACGGACAGACAAGTCCTGTTGATCATGAGACATGATCACACCACCTGGTTTTCCTTCTTTTCACTGTGGACAACAGGTCTCCGTATGGTCCCATGGCTTGCCTTACTCTGGTCTGGACATCCAAGTTCGCAGTGTGATCAATGTATGAGGTGCCATGGATCTTGCGGAAACATCTCATCTCTAATGCCTAAATCCTTCTCTCAAGTTCAGCTGTCAGAGTCCACGTCTCACAGGCACAGAGAACTATGGCAATGACCAGGGAGCGCTTCAGTCTGATCCTGGAACTGACGGTGACGTTTCTGTCATTCCAGACGGGTCTTAGTCTGACCAGCGCCGCTGCTGTCGTGTGCGCAACTCTGAACAGCACTTCAGGTTTTGATCCCTCATCTGAAACAATTGCCCCGAGGCACTTGGAGCTCTGAACTGTCTCTAGGTGTTCTCCCTTGATCGGCCTCGAGTACCGTGTGTTTAAAAAAGCAAGCAAACAAAACAAAACAAAACAAAACAAAAAAACAAACAAACAAAAAACCCGTTCAAGTCTGGACGGATTTGGAGCAGTTTGTTTCCCATCCGCTTAGATCATTCCTCGTCTCTCTCTCTCTCTCTCTCTCTCTCTCTCTCTCTCTCTCTCTCTCTCTCTCTCTCTCTCTCTCCCTCCCTCCCTCCTCCTCCACCTTCTCTCTCTCTGTCTCTCTCTCCGTCTCTCTCTCTGTGGAGGAGGACGCCATTACGTTCTTCCAGCGACTGTTCCCATGAACTTGCAGATACCAGCGACCTAAAGACGGAACTCGTCCACAGCACAGAGATGGAGGACATGGAAAGGGAGATCACCATGACAGCAGGGCATGAGGAGCAAACTAATCTGAGACTCTTTATACGCTGATCGATGAGGGTAAGAAGGATGACGCCACGGGGTTCCGATCCAGTTCCGAGACTGCACGACAGGGCTGTACTCTGACGCTTACTTTCATGATAATTATATCCCGGCAGTTCACCAGGCCCGAGAGACACAGACACTTGCAGTGTCGCTCAAAAAAAAAAGACGTATGCAGCACTCTCAAAGACGAATCAATGCAATCGGTTGTCTTGTCCTTGTGTTCCCGACTGAGCCCATAGAAAACATCAACACTGGGTCAAGAAGCGACTGCGACAGTTTAAAAAAAAAATCCCGTGAGTGTGAAAGAAGAATCGAACCCACGGACCTCAAACCAACCAGGAATCCGCGTCATTGACCACTGCGCCACTACGGCGGCTGGTTATTGTTTTGTAGTTTAATTTTTTTTTTTTCAAATTTTGCTGAAAAACACACAAACAAACAAACAAACAAACGGACGGAGGCAGCTGAAAATAGACAGGGGGGGGGGGGGGGGGGGGGGGGGGGGGGGGGGGGGGGATCGAACCCATGACCACCCAGCCGTGAATCCGCGACGCTAACCACCACGCCAACTGTTTGTGTGTGTGTGTGTGTGTGTGTGTGTGTGTGTGTGTGTGTGTGTGTGTGTGTGTGTGTGTGTGTGTGTGTGTGTGTGTGTGTTGTTCTTCAATTTAATGTCCTTCCACTGAAAGTGATTCAGACAATAGTGAGTGTGTGGGTGAAATGAGAATAAGTGGATGTGTCTGTAACAAGGTTTACAAAAAAAAAAGTTATTAAAAATGTATCCCTTTTGCCCTACGAATTGTCATGTACCCCACCTGGATCCTAATTATATAAACGAATAGAATAGATAAACTAGTAACAATGGACAATTGAATTACCAAATCAATAAATCAACATTTTACAAATAAATGCTCAGTGAACTATATGCAATAAACCTTACATACAGATTGAAGAACAGAATAATTGTTAAGTATGCTAGATAAAGACAAAGGAGTCGATCCATCAGTGAAACCATCAATACCCAATTTCTTAAAAATGTCTTTTGTTTTTGAACAACGTGTCAATGTATGATTGACACTTAGGGATTCACCGCACATACATCTGACATTGTTACAATATTTTGTTTTGATTGAATTAAACGAAGTCTATGAATAAGACTCTCAATCTCTCTAGATGAGCAAATAAAACGCTTGGATGGTCTGTTTTTGTTGTCTCTGTCATGTTGATTAAAACAATTACGACTATACTGTATGTCTGTATTTAACAATAAGATTTTAGCGTTTTCGTGAGATTTTCTATTAATGATTGAATAGCATTCTGTTAAATCTAATGGAACGTTACCGGACACAGCATCATTACTATTTTGGGCTGCTTGTTTTGCAGCTCGATCTACTCTTTCGTTTCCATTTATGCCGCAATGAGAAGGCACCCAGCAAAAAGTCACAGTAATTCCTTTGATTGAAAGAAGGTGTATTAAATG
>JADBJO010003477.1:52500-55000 GCA_016801955.1 Conus betulinus | reverse complement strand
ACCTGGGTATCACAAGATCTAACGAGATAAAATCAAATTGACCACATCTGTATGGCCAAGAAATTCAGGAGGTCCCTACAGGATGTAAAGGTGAGAAGAGGAGCGGACGTTGCATCTGACCACCACCTACTGGTCACCAGGCTGAAGCTGAAACTGAAGAAGAACTGGATGAAACCAACTACAAAGAGGCAGAAGTACAACCTCAGCCTACTGAAAGACCCCAACGACTAGAGAAGATTTTCAAGCTGTCCCTCACCAACAAATACCAAGTGCTACAAGAACTACATGAGGAAGAGGCTGATGTGGAGACCCACTGGCAAAAAGTGAAGGAGACACTCACATCAACCTGTCAGGAAGTAGTGGGCCCCAAGAGACACCACACAGAAGGAGTGGTTATCAGCAGACACACTGCGCAAAATACAGGAGAGAAAGCAGAAGAAGGCAGCAGTAAACAACAGCCGAACAAGGGCAGCAAAAGGCCAAAGCAACAGAAGAAAAGCGCAAGAGCAGATAAGCGGAAGTATGTTGACAGCCTGGCAGAAGAAGCAGAGGAAGCAGCAGCCAGTAACAACATGAAGCAGCTGTACGACACCACCACCAAAAACTATCAGGGGAGTAGTACAGCAGACCCGAGCGACCAATCAAGGACAAGGTAGGAAATACTGTCCAGGAAACAGAGCAACAACTGAACAGATGGGCAGAGCACTTTGAAGAGCTACTAAACAGACCGGTCCCTCAAAATCCCCTGACATCGATCCAGCCGACAGAAACCTAGACATCAACTGTGAGCAACCAACATGAGAGGAGATCAGGAAAGCCCCCAAGCTACTGAGGAACGGCAAGACGGCAGGACCAGACAACATCCCTGCAGAAGCACTCAAGATAGACCTGGAAGCAACCGTAGAGATGCTATACCCTCTTTTCGTGAAGATTTGTGAAGAAGAAGACGGTGGTACCAGCAGACTGGAAGGAGAGCTACCTCATCAAGCTACCCAAGAAAGGAGACCTCAGCAACTGTGCAAACTACAGAGGAATAACGCTTCTGTCATGCCAGGAAAGGTCTTCAACAGGATCCTCCTGGAGAGAATGAAATGTACAGTTGACCCCCTCCTCCGAGACCAGCAGGCCGGCTTTCGCCAGAACAGATCATTCATCGACCGACCAGATTGCCACCTTGCGTACCATTGTTGAACAGTCTTTAGAGTGGAACTCATCGCTGTACATCAACTTCGTCGACTATGAGAAGGCGTTTGACAGCGTTGATCGTGAAACCCTCTGGAAGCTGCTACGCCCATTATGGAGTGCCAGCTAAGCTGGTCACCTTGATCAAGAATTTCTACGAAGGAATGACTTGACTTGCCGGGTGGTCCATGGTGGACAGCTCACAGACAGCTTCGAGGTGAGGACTGGAGTCAGACAAGGCTGCCTCATGTCACCTTTTCTTTTCCTCCTGGTGATCGACTGGACCATGAAGAGGTCAACAGCACACAGAAGAAATGGAATCCAGTGGACGCTATGGGACCAGCTTGATGACTTGGACTTCGCTGACGACCCAAGCCCTGCTTTCCCACAGCCACCAACAGATGCAGGACAAGACAACAGAGAGCTGGAAGCCACCTCTTCACGAGTTGGTCTCAAGATCCATGAGGGCAAGACCAAGATCCTCAGATCAACGCGAAAAGTGAGGACCCAATCACACTGCATGGAAGTGAGCTGGAAGAAGTGGAGGCCTTTACATATCTGGGCAGCATCATTGACAAGCAGGGTGGCACAGACGTAGACGTCAGAGCAAGAATCGGCAAGGCAAGGGCAGCATACTTGCAACTGAAGAACATATGGAGCTCCAAGGTGGTATCGACTCGCACGAAGATCAGGCTGTTCAACTCCAACGTCAAGCCAGTGCTACTGTATGGAGCCGAGACATGGAGGACAACAAACAAAAACCACCATCAGGAAAGTGCAGACTTTCATGAACAGCTGCCTGAAAAGAATCCTCCAGATCCACTGGCCCAACGGCATCAGCAACTCAGACATGTGGCAGCGTACCAACCAACTGCAAACTGAAGATGAGATCTGGCGCAGCAGAAGATGGGGATGGATTGGGCACACCCTGAGGAAGCCAGTCAGTAACATCACCAGACATGCGTTATCATGGAACCCCCAGGGAAAACGGAAAAGAGGAAGGCCAAGAAACACCTGGCGACGGGACCTTGAGGCAGACAGCAAGAAGATGGGACACACTGGAAACAACTAGAGAGGGCAGCCCAGGATCGAGGACTCTGGCGGACTGTTGTCGGCGGCCTATGCTTGAGGAGCGACAGGCATAACTGAACTGACATCCCTATCTACAATGGCCTGGTTATGTCGCAGATTCTGCTGTATTTGTTTGTTTTTTTTTTCGTCGTTTTTTTTGTCGAAGGAGTTTTAAAATGAGACAAATAACTGCCAGTGGATAGTTCTCAATGCTTTTCGTTTTGTAATAGTTTGTAGTATGCCATGT